>JAYRBW010080595.1:0-23712 GCA_036023295.1 Invenusta paracnida | reverse complement strand
CAGCGTACAATCTCTGATGTTAGTGATTATACGATTGAATTTAGGATCTTGGCTGCTGCTTGGTGGCATGATTCAGAACAAGACCGATCTGCAATGATTAGTTTAAAGAAGAAATTGCGTGAGCGTTCTGATACAGAGCCTCCTGAGCATCGTGTTATTAAGGAATGGGGCACTAAACTATTCGAAACCGGGTCAATTTTGAATAAATCTCATAATGGAAGACCCAATGCAAGGGGTGATTATATCGATGAGATTCGTGAGGTGATTACGAACAATCCATGAACATCTTCTGGCATGCTTTCTGACCAGCTTAACATACTAAGAACTACTGTTCGTCGTGTTTTAAAGAAATATTTACATCTTAAGCCATTCAAGGCTACAAAAGTTCAATATTTAACTCCACTGGACCTGCAAAACCGAGTTGAATATAGTACTGCAATCTCATTCTTCAAAAATATGATAATGATCCGTTGAGAAATAAGCTAATATTTTCTGATGAATCTGCCATATATTTGTAATTGAAACATTTATTTAGTATATCGCAATGTGGTCGAATGAGAACCCTTACTTTTGGGAACAGGTACAGATGCACTCACCACACTTAATGATATGGGCTGCAATGTCAGCAACGCAGTTGTTTGGTTATTATTTCATTGAAGGGATGCTAAATTCTGAACAATATGTGGAACTTCTACGAGACCAATTTTTGCCTGAACTTGAACACAGAGGATTTTTATATTAGTACAATTTACAGCAAGACGGAGCCCCACCGCATACAGAAATCCGAAAAAAATATTTTCCCAATAAGCAGTAAACGGAAGATGGGTTGGTAAGTTCGGTTCATGTCCCTGGCCACCCAGGAGCCCGAATTTAACATCATACGACAATGCACTTTGGGGTATCGTTAAACATCGTGTCAGAGAACATAGGCCTGCGACATTGGACCCCCTGAATGAAGTCATAAGAAATATTTTCCAAGAATTCGATGTTGATCTCCTCTGTAAAATTCACAACAGAACATTCCGCAGATTTCGATTATGCATTGACAATGGTGGAGTCCAGGCTGATTCATTTAATGTTTAATTATATTGTTTAAGATACTATTTCATCTTTTGATATGTACCTATATTTATAAAAATCTATGCTTGTATATTTGTCTATATAGGCCTTTCATATATAATGTTTTATTAAAGAAATGCTTGAATTGATATAACTTTTTTTATGGTAGTGACTTCTGGCGCACCCTGTATAAGTACATACTAAATCTATATACGCTAGTACTTGAATTCAGTGTTTACAGAAGAATTATATAGTTTGTATAAGATGAATTTATTAAATTAATGTTAATATTGGTTCTAGACGTAAATAACTCAATACAATAATATTTTATATATTGAAAGATCCGTTTCGTTACACTGAAATATAAAGAATTTAATAAAGTACGCCAAAAAGTTTACAATATATTAGCGTGTTTATCAATTTATTTTTGGAAATAAGTTCATAGGACATTATTTTCTACATTGTATAACCTATGTATTTGCAAAATGATAAAATGTAAGTGTGTGTTGATGCATCTACATGAGATATAAAATTATAAACATATATTAATTCTGACAGGTAATACAGAAACTGTATGTATATTAACTGTACGAGGGGGTTTGAAAAAGTTTCCGGACAAATGGAAAAAACCAAAACATTTGTTAAAACATTTCCTCATTCGTTTGAACCACTTTTAGAAACGCTCAGTCCACTCATCAGGAGTGATGCGATTGGTTTTTCTGTGAATATGAAGCCACTGCATCATCCACGCTTTGAAATCGGCGTCCTCTGAGTTTTTCTTTAACACGAGGAAATATGACGAAATCGTAGGGAGCCAAGTCAGGGCTATAGGGTGAATGTCCAATGAATTTGAAATAGCAAGTATGGGTAATCATAAAGTTTTGAGGATTTTCTGAATTATAGTTCAATACGGATTTTTTTTAAGGATTATAATAAATTTTAATATTTCGTATACTACTATTAGATAACTTAAGTAATAAATCTATTTATTTGTACAAATGCTAGGATGGCGTTAAAATACATGATTATCAGTCAAACGCAATGTCTTACCTGATTGGTTAGCGGTGTCTGCTTTCTTTTGAAGGGTACAATGAAAATTTACGTCATGTCTTGTTCTCAGCTATTGACCAATCTCCACAGAGAACTTATTTCTGAACTTAACTCACATTTTGATGTATGATAGTTATATGTAACTTACCTACTCAACACTTTTATTATAATTCCTATTATTACTGAATTATTGAATTTTTGGTTGCAGTTGTGTGGGCTGTTTGGAAGTTTAAATGACACGTTTTAACAAGACTATTTGATGTGTTGATAAGACATGGCTATTGTGATTGCGAAAACTTTATGTTCTTGAGTTAAATGGATTTATAACATTTACATTTTTTCCAGTATGCCTAAGTTTACTGTGCGGCGAATATAATATTTCTTTTTATTCCTCTGGACTTCTATCTTCTTGGACTGTTAAGATAATTTACTCGAGAAGATAACCCGTGAGTTTTTACAATTTATTTTATGGCTTTAAATTGAAAATTTAATTACGGTATTTGCATAAATAAAAATATAAATATATGCTACATAATTAGGTGACAAATAGTACAGTGGGTACCAATTATGTGTAAAGTTCTGTGTATTAATTATAAATGCTGATGATAATCGTATATGCAATAATTAGAGGTAAATATTATTACAATATTTTCAGAATATTCTGTGTAAATGTATCATATATTATTTTAAGGCAAACTATATTAATTTAATATTATATATTTTTAATGGTAAATGATAGCTACAATTAAAAATTAGAACATATAACCTAGTTCATTTTATGCGTAATTATTTGACAATCTGCAACCCTAAATTTATATAAATTTATAAGATTACCTACAGTGAAAATTTACTTATTAAAGAAGAATTAACATTATTTTTAAACTATGTAGGTAATTTATTTTTATGTTTAATATTTCATGGTGCCGGTTATGGTTATGTAAAATAAAATGCAAGGCAATAATATGCTGTACACATTTTTTAGAAACTTCTAAACTTTATTGCATAGACTTATTTTCTGTTGAATGAATTCAATTTAGAATTTATTAGTTTTAGTAATAGATATTTCAATATCATTTTATTGTAATAGCAATTGATTTTAAAATAATATTTACCTAGTTATTATTGTCACTTATTTCCACAAAATTTCAAGGTAAATTTAAATTTTTTAATAATTATTATGTGACCAAATATATATGTATATATTTCCAACTATATATATATTTTCTTGAAATTTATAATCCAGGAAGCTATTTATTTCATTGTTGCCTGTGTATTATGTAGTGTATTCTTACGAGTATAACTTAATTGGATATTATAAGTTGAACTGCATTTCCTTGAGAATAAGTACTGAATTAGTTTCAATCCTGAAAATTACTTGAAATTTCCCCAAGAATTCTATTTAAGACTTACCTATATATCCTTTATATACATATCCTTTTGTATAGGTCTATAATTCAAAGATATATGCTTTGATAAATTTTATATGAATTTGTGTAATTTTGACTTTAACATTTTAGTTCATCTATATATGTATGTATATTGGATCAATCAGTGGTAATTCTTTATTCGAACATTGATTTTTGATACCTATAGCACATTTAAGATTTGGTACAGTGAATTATATCTAGTCGACTTATGGTGCATTTAAACGTTTAATGCACACAAATTACCGAATACATCTTTGGAAGATTTTTATATAATTTGTTGCAAATTTAAGTACAACTAATTGTTGGTTTACTATCGTTTATATTTTATAGTCTGATCATTTTTTAGTGGCTACTCCTCCTTCACCATTTATTGTAAATTGTGCCTAGATTTAGATAGTCAGATCATAATTACTTTCTTGAATTTATCTGATCATAGAGATGTCAATTCCAATGATTCAACTATTGCTTGCTCTTGTCTTTCTTATAATATAAAGCGGTTTAGAATTGACTATTATTACCCTGATTGCCTTTCCGACCTAGAAGTGGAAATTTGGACAATTAGTTTTATCTTGTTGCGTTTCTAAATCAAATTTGAATTTGTTCCACTTAGAAAGTTTTAATCAGCAACATTTTAGTGATTTATTTGTTAAACTTTGTGTATTATGAATTCATTTATTATGTTTCAAATTATTTTTACCAAAGTTAATTGAGCAACATATGCGCTTAAAACATTCCAAATTTCATTTACGCAATACATTATGGGCATGTTGCTTGTTAAAAATTATTGTGTGGATTTAATAAGCATACTTTTTTAGTACGTGTACATTAATAAGATAATGTAACATTAATTGTACATTTAATGCACAACAATTTCTAAAATATTGTGCTTTTTTGCGTTAAGTTTGCGTCGTGTTGAAAACACGATTTTGGTTTCATTTGTATAAATGAACAGCAGAAATACATAATTTTTGTTTTATATCTTGCTTCCTCTTTTATATCTTATTTATTTTTTACATTGACGTCTGTGAATATAAAAACTTGACTAAATGAATTTTTTTCTTTACACGGTCGTAGAAAAATGAAAAATACAATCTTTAACCTGTTATCAAAAGAGAAACAGGATATAACAGTTAAATTTTACAAACCTCTTTATTGTAGTTTTTCTGAAGCAAATGAAAGAATCACTCACCGCGCGTATCATCGTTTTCATGATATTTGATACGTCTATATAGAGTGCGGCTTCTTCTTTATAGAAACTATAAGAGAAACTGCGCGAGTTTCCTATTCGAGAATAAATTTGGCTTTAAAAAAGGAATCATTGTTTTCTCAGACAAACATTGCCCAACCATCTTTAAACACTAAGAATACAAAATTCCTGGATTAATTATTAAACACTGCTTATTAAGGGCCTTTTAAAAGTTATATTTTTAATCTGGCATAGGTATATAATTCATTAGTTAATTATTTTGCCCATATTTTTTAGAGCCATTGTTTGGCTGTTTGCAGACTTCTTTTACCAGCATGCTATTAATTTTAGTCGAATCTCTTGTTTAGTCGAGCATATAAAACATCGAAAGATGGATCCCCTTACGATTAAATTCTGTCAAATAGTATAATCACGTTTTCTTTCTGGCCTCGCCATTCAAAGAGCTGGATGACCTCAGGCAAATAAGTCTGCTTCTAATTTTAGGGGCGGAAGCTGGTTGACTCATCCTTTCGTTATTTCGTATATATATATATACATATGCACATTATATGTGTTGATTGGCATATAAGATTGATTAGGGCTAGTAGTCACCGATACCTATATACACATATACACGCTATTATTATTTAGCCAATTCAAATGGATGTACTTTTAGAATGTAAATAATTTTCATAATAAAAAATTTCAGTAGAATAATTATATTAACTATAACAAAATTTAAATTTAAGAATGTAAAGTTGTATATTGATATATATACATAGATAGATTTCCTATAAAACATTTTTGTTTGAATGTACTTTTTGATAGTGAAATTGTAATCAAGTGTGGATATTTTTTATTTCAATTATTTAAAAGTTGTTTTTACCTGTATATTTGATAATTAAATTATATTTTTTTCTGAAACTTATAACTTTTTATTAATTTTTGTCGTTTTTAAATACTCAACTAAAAAGCTTTTTTATTTTTTCAGAAAAATGGTCATATTATAGTAATTTTTCTTTTCACTATTATTCTATAAACAAATAAAAACTATCAAAAATTGAATCTTTAAAACATAGTTTTTTCAATATTTACATGCGTTAATATATTCCTTTGTGAATTGCAAAATATTTATTCATTAGGTATATATATTCAATTATTTGTACATTTATTTGATAACTAAATTTTCGTTCATTAAAAGAAAAATTGTTTTAAATTTATAAACAATAGTAAGGGCGGAGACATTTGACAAATTAGACACGCGACTTTCACACAAAATGGTCTTGTTCTCTTTCTATACTTAAGATATTAGAAAATTGTAGATGAGAATGATGAAATTCAAGAAAATGAAATCAATAGATACCATTATCGTCCTCCGTTAGGAACTGTCTAGATACGCATGATCTGTGCTGAATCGTATAATCTACAAATGGAAAAGTGTTTTGCTGGTCGAGTAAGTACTTGCATTCTGACAGAGAAAAGGCAGAAAAGCTGTAAAAATGGGAGGGACAGAGGGGATAAAAATGAGTGCCCAATACTCACAATCTCACTAGTTTGATCGTCTATATCTCCATGCGAGTTTTGAGATAATTTTATTGTCACGTTTATGGCTTTCTCGTTGGCGAAAAGAAAGCCCTTTGGAATCTAAATAACAGAGAATGTGCAGCGGAGGTATTAGGGAATTCAGAAATCAGAGAGGATACAATTGACAGAATATGTTTCTTGCATTATATGTATGTGACCAGTGGTATATACATATGTGTACATCCGAGTTCCGAATGAATTTGTTGACTGACCCAATTAATGAAATTCTCTTTTGTATAATGTAGAAATAATGAGTTTGTTCACTCATTTAACATCTATATATGAATGTACACATTCCTCAGATATTGTTTAATTTCTTTAAGGTTTATCTTAATGCTTGACAAGTTTCCGTTCAAACGTGATTCTTCTCTAATTTCTAATTCTCTTTAATTTCATAACGTATAAAGTTATTTAAAGCATGCATATGACATATAGGTACATACGTACATATTATATGCTATGTAGGTATCTACTATACATATATCTAAGGAAGTTTTTTAAATTAAAATATGAACGTGCTTTCAGAATTTCACGTTTATAATTATAATATATACACATGTAAGGTTACAGGCTGTATTCCATTTGCCGATTAAACTTTCCTTCTTTGAATTATAAGAAATTAAATTATAGAATTTTGTTGGAATACTTATATGTGGTGGAAAGAGTAACCGCAATCATATTATATAATTTCATTGTCATTAAACTTTGCAAATGTTTGTACCTGGTACTATATTTTGTAGGGCTATTATAAAAGCATTATATAATTACTACTTCAAATTGCATTTAATTGTGTTAATTGTTCACATTTGATTAAATTCGAAAAATATCTTTACCATTCTTTATCATATATCTTAGTTATATATACTTGTTAGCTTTCCTTTTGGTTAACATTAGTTCTCTTTGTTTCTTTTAAAATTCAAATAAATAAACGATATTTTATGTTATTAAAAGGCATTTATTAATAATAAATATTATGAAATAATATGAAAGATAATAAATACTATCTAAAACTTAGAAACAATTAATTTAATGCAATTCATTGTGGACATTCATTAAACTCTAATTTTACGATTATTTATTCAAAACGCACTGTTAAATTTTTTTTTATTGACAGTTTTCTGTTTTATATAATCGATCAAGAATAGTTTATACAATATGAAGCTATATTGACAGTTTATGAAATATTTTATCTTTAAATAATTGACATTTGATATCAAAGACTTTTGGTTCTATGACAACATGACAGTGAAATTACATTGTAAAGATATTAAATTATATATTATTTTCTTGAAGCTATCTTGCAAATATATATATATATATAATTAGAATAGTGTTTCTAATTTAATAGTTTGACTTTTAATATTTGTGAATATAGTTGCTATATTTTGAGCCGTAACAAAAAGAGATTCTTCCGCATGTTATCTTTCCGCTATTTCAATCTTTAGTGTTAGCTTTCCTTTTTTATGCACACTATTGTTTTACTTAATTGGGGCATCTTTCTGTTCCTTGCGACATACACTATACATATATAGGACATACATTATTAACAACAATACCACACAAGCGATAGTATATAGCCTAGTTTCTTTTGACGATTATTTTTGACAGGTGTGTAATATAGTGTTAATATTACACACATAAAATTTAAACAATGTGTATATTATGCTTGCGTACCTTTGATCGTGCAAGGAAAGGAGAGAAAATATGGCAACATACTGAAGAGGGAAATTTTACAAAGAATTGAAATAGGCCAAACAGTTATTTGTAGTCTCTGTATATATGGCACATTCGGTAGAGTAAATGCTTCACATTACACCATAGTGCATTCAGACTATTCAGATATTGAGTAGTATAGCACAATAAAGAGGAGGTAGGTACGCGTCCCACTAGACATTTATAGAATATATTTTAAAATAAAGGGGCGTCTAACGCTGAAATGGTAGCCACCTTTTCCCCATAGTATCGAAATTGATACACGCTTCATCTCGACCTTCCCCCAATTAAGTCATAACGAAGCGGTGTATATTATACTATACATAACCTATACACCATAAATATAGTATATATACAGAAAATATTAAATTAACATCAATTTTCATATGTTACTGTTATATAATAAATGTGACTAATAAATTTAAATTATTCGTCATTAAATGTATAAGTGCTCCTTGGCAATTAGCAGGAATATATATCTTTTTGTGTTACATGTATTATATATATAATTTTATGCCTGTACAGTTATGCTGAAAAGTGTAATTTATTGCACAATACCCTTATTCGGTTTGTCAAAAAGTTTAAAGTTGCTCCATTGCAAATATTCGCTTTGTAAGCCAACAAATACTTTAAATACTTAGTATATATTATATCCCATGCTCGATATGAGTCATGATTATATTATATAGCTATATATCGCATTATAAATGAATTTTACTTGATATATATTATATGAAATATATATGTATATAGATGATAGCCTCGAAAATAGATAACATTATATAGGAAAACCAGAAGAAGCAAATTCTATCAGATGTTATATTATATTGCACGATATACATTACAAATGTATAATATGATGCCCTCCTTAGTTTTCTTTTTGGCCTTATTATATTCTTTGTGTGGTTCTATGCGAATTTGTCTACAAGTATGATGAAAATGGGGGGAGCGGTTATAAGATCCATTTGGCACACAAGTTTGCATACATGAGTCACGGAACAGTTTCCATGCTATTCTTCTACTACTATATAATATGTCCTCTATAAATATAAAAAGTTTGATTTAAAAAAAAAAAATTACGCAATGGTCTAATTTGTTATATTCTATAATATATTCGGACAATTATTGCGTGTACTCTCGCACGCTCTTGTAAGATTTGCAATCGTTTTGAATATATATGTATACATATAAGATATGTATCCATGTGGTATATCTGTAGTATAGTAAGATATTTTAGTGGTTCATGGAGGTAATAAGAGAAAAATAGGAGATACCTTAAAAGATGCAGTCTGTAAGGATTATTCTGCATTCTGTAAAGAATAAACTAAACAAAAGCATACAAACTATATATAAATGCATTACTTTTTAGGAAAGACAATATTTTGAACTGAAATTAAACGTATATATATATAATTTCATAATTTCATATATATGTATATATTGTACATAAGTATCCTCTAAATAAAAACATTTTCAAAATGAAACTATTATAAATTTGCATTAGCATTTTATATATATTTTGAATTTACAGAATAACTTCTAAATAATATGTTATTTTCGATAGAATAATTTCATATACTAAAAACTTCCAATATTTTTAAAATCAAGGGTATATATATATATATAAATGTTAAAATACATTGATGCAATGCTTTTTAATAAACATTTTCATGTACTATTATTTCTTGTTTCATTTCTAATACAATGGATTTATCACCCCATGAGGTTTAGCGTA
Organism: Invenusta paracnida; assembly: GCA_036023295.1. NCBI lineage: Eukaryota > Metazoa > Platyhelminthes > Proseriata > Coelogynoporidae > Invenusta > Invenusta paracnida. Next base: position 13,958 of record JAYRBW010080595.1, on the reverse strand, counting down.
TTAGTATATTCAATTTATTTTGGGAACTAGTTTTTCTTATTCATTTAATTTTTAGACAGAAAGTTTGTCAAAATCAGCAAACAGTCACCCCATAAGAATGAGACGGAAAAGTACTTTATCAATACTTTGAATGTAAATTTTTAAACACTATGATACAGAAAATGTATATGTACATTGTATGCGTATAGGAAAAACTCGTTATAGAAAATGTAGATATAAAATATACTTTTCAAATAAAATAAGTATTTTTGTAGTAATGAAGTTTTTATAAATAAATTGATTATTTACGAGAAATTGATATTATTTTCTAGGCAGTTTTCTATATTTTTGTATATATATAATATAATGTATTTAAAAATATAAATATAAACCATTTTGGGAAACCACATCAAAGTTACTAAGAATTCAGGTCAGATGAAATTAGCGATATACACAGTTTACAAATAACATCTAATGACATACTTTCTTTAGGTTTTCACTGATCGTTAATGTTTTTTTAGTCTTTCATGTTATTTTATATAACCGCGCAAGAAAAAAGAGAGAATTTCTAATATTATTTTATAAAACATTTAATGGAAGTTCGTAATTGCGTTTTTTGGATACAGGCGTATGCAATAATTTTGCGTTTAATTGAATAATTTCAGCTGATCAGAAATTTAACATCTTCGTGTCTTTAATAGAAAGTGTGTCGTATTTATTATGCACACATCCTTTCTTCCGTAAAGTATAACTGTTTTTTATTATAAAATATTAATTTTTAACAATAATTAATAACAAGGGGTTTTGACCTCAAAAATTAAAATCAAAAGAAAAAGGATCAAAGGATCGATATATTACTATGTTATGTTTATAATACGTTGTCGAACACGTAGTTCACGGAACATATTGCAATTTAATATTTCTTCTACAAATAATTATAACAAAAATGAACAAATAATATTTTAAATTAATTCGTTAAGACTACTTATGCTGAACTTTGATATATTTTTATTTAGTGTTAGTATATATTATAAGAATGTGTATTCAGTTGCTGCATAAATACTATTTTCAGAACATATCTATAAGCGTTATAATTAACTCTACACATTTGGATTCAACTGAGCACGTATCTTGTTTATTAAAATCATTGTATTGTATATATGGCGCCAGAGACTGAATTTATGATTTATAATGTAGATACTAATCATTGTAGGAAAATATGCAAACATTTACCCCTATATTTAAATTTATGCTTAAACATTCACCTTACAAATAATTATTAGTTCAAAGCTTCTAGTATAGGTATATTAAAATATAATTGACATACTCAATATATTTTATTATTCATATGGACTTATTATAAGTTGGCTTATACACAAGTGAATTATAAATTGCTTAGTTGTAATATATAGATATCGATTAATAATAAAAATATATGTAGGTATATATAAGTCTATGACATACGTTGTCATGCTTGCGAGTTTTTACATAATTTATCAATAAGAGTTATGCAACAGGCAACAAACGGTTTTAATCAATATCTAATTGCATATTAATGCAATAAATCTATATCATTTATTTTAGGAAAGTTTATGATTAAAATTTATAATCACGTAAATATATAACTAAATCGTCGCTATTAAAATTTAGTAAACAAATGTTCTATGTATATATTTAAAATGTTAAATTGATGTGGATTTATTTATATTTAAAACTGTAAATGTTTTATAGTTTTAATAATTTAACATGAAAAGTATGACAGTTTTCCTATATGCGCATAATATGCATGTGTAAAACTGACAGTTCCTTTATATATAGACAATTCCTGTATTTAGATATTATCCATTTTAACAGAATACTTATAATATGGTGACTGACATGTGAATATTATAATAGATTATATATAGCGATATAGACAACAATTTTAACTATTTACAAATACCTATATACACCTATATATTGGTGTGTTGAATCGATTTGATTCGAAGTCATATAATACATTTAAATAACATTTTTTTTCTCTTAACTTAACTTAAAGCAAACAAGTCCAATGTCTAGTTATAAGCATTAACCGGCCGATTATATGCCATATTGAAAACTTGAATTTAGTGCAATATTAATTTTCCTGAATGGTATCAATGTCAATCGTTCAGTATATAGAGTGAACAATTAAGTTTCCACAAAAGGCTTCGATTTAGGTCCAACGTAGAAAAGGACATTCTAGAAAAGAAAAGAAAATTTATACGTGCGTTCTCAAAACTTGTTTATGCATAAATGCTTAATATTCTTGCAATTCCGATACAAAAAATCAGAAATCTGTGATGATATTTATGATAATATTAATACTATTTTAAATATAATATTAAATTTAATACTATTTCGCGACTTTGAAATAATAAAATAATAAAAGAGTTGTTCTTATATTAAATGTTTCTTCAAATGCGTTTGTTCAATTTTTTAATGTATTATAATTGAGTATACATTATATATTATCATTCTATAATCTAATCTTATTTAATTATATATATATATATATTATGTGTCATGTGTATAATATAACGTATGAAATTGTAAACAATAATTTAACTTTTAGTGAAATCATTTCAGTTTTTAAATATGCTTTCACTGAAATTAATAAGTACCTATACTTGAAGTTAATATAATTAAATACTTGACTGCTGAAATGCATGTAGGTATTAGGTATATTATTACTATTCATTCTTTCATCGATAATCACCTTTTTTTTCTGGTATGTTTAACTAACACAGTTGAAACATAAGGCTATTTATTCTCTATATGTATATGCTCTTCATGGTTTTATAATCGATTGTATTGTTTATATTGAAGGTATAACATTTACAATGTCTATACTTCTTGTAAGTTGTAGTTTCCTGATAGTTACTCAATTACTCTTTTGTTTTAATAAACGGGCTGTCATTATTTGACAAATTAATTGAATCTCATGAAAGAACTGATACTATAAAACCTAAAAACTACATATAATATTTTTTCTAATCATGCATTCTTGTATGTTTAAATTTAGTTATTAAGTTAATTTTAAATCCAGGGTAGAAACAATAGTATTAATTAACTAAAACATTAATACAATTGTGAATTGTTTATACTATTTGAAACATTTATCTCGAAATCAAAATTGTTTCAAGTAAAATTAATTGAATCTCATGAAAGAACTGATACTATAAAACCTAAAAACTCGTCTACTATGTCTTTTTCGTCGTATTTATTTTTATGTTACCTTGGTGATATATTCAAATAATTCACCTTAACGAATGATTTTTGTTTTCGGTATGTCTTCATATTTCTACAGAAAATTAATAATTTGCTTTGTCAAATATTAACTTCTTTTTGTTAGCAATTAAAAAAAAGCATTGTCCAGCCTCCAGCGTTACAATGCATACCTATATACCTATATACTTATAATTCGTCTTTGCACATGAACTAACTGTTCGGTCATATTTATGTATTTTGTAGAAAGGAAGTCATGCTTGTATATGTTTATGTAGTGGAGTAGGGGTGATCCATTATCCATCCGGAATAGTGCAGATGCTCGATATGTAGGCAGTAGATATATGTATAATACATATTTACAGACTTGAGAACAGAGGGTGTGAAAGATGTTAGGAATTTCTATTATGTACATATGCATATATATATAGATCTAGTATAGGTGTTTCGTCAGGCGAATTTAGTTCCTTCCAGTTGACGGGAGGTGAGAGAAAAAGTAAGTTCTTGATTAGCGGAAATGTGTTGTTTGAATTAGATCATTTCCGATGTCATTAGCAACCCTTCAGGTTAAAAGTCTTTCAGGCTGTCTGGAGCACTCCCTCCCTATCTTTCCCCCATTACAGGGCACGAGTTTATTCCCCTCTTTCAGAAGTTGGGGAGGGTGATTTGTGTAATATTAGACCTGTGTCAGTGAAAGGTTTAAATGTAAACGGAGAACAGGAATTAGAGGGGCTAACCTCTTGTTTTCTGTATCCATATTTTCCGTTTAACGGCGGAATTATATAGTACACTGTTTGCCATTTTGATTACATTTTCAGTGTGTTGTCTTAACTTTGACACACAATAATATGCATAGGTATATCTATTTATTCTTATTACATTTACAATATCTGATCTCAATAAATAAATATTCGATTTTTGAAGTATGCAATATTTTGTAATATGAAGAATACTTTCTATGTGAAAGGTGTTTTTTGAAATTTATGTTTATCAATTTATTATCATCATAAAAATCTGAGACATGTTTAACAGAAATTTTTATTATAATTAAATATTTGTATTTATTATAAAAACGATAATAGAAAAAAATAAAATTCGATTTTAATAATTAATCCGTATGTTTTACATTCAACATTATAATTGGAAAGAAATTGAAAAGTAAAATCAACATATCGATGTATACAAATCTTTGATTCTGTTAAATAATTTATATACAAAGGAATAGTGTGTATTATATATTAATTGTATAGATTGTCCGATAAAAAGATATAGAACTATTAGTAGTATTAATATGTTTTAAATTTGTATAAATATACATACACATATATTTAGGTATATATATTGACAAATACTTACTCCTTCAAATTGTATGATAAAGTTACAATAAAGAGGTTAATACAAATTTTATTATTAGAACATTTTGTATAATACCACAATATTTTAGAAGAACGTAAATAATTATAAAACATTGCTGTTTGTAGATTTAACGACGAATTAAGTTAAAATTTTTTCTTAAGATAAAAAATATAAATGAAAGAAATATACAAAGCAATCTTATACCCATATTTACATCATTGGGGAAAATAATAGTTTTCTTATAAAATAAAAGTCTACCAAAATTACGTTTAACCTTAAGAATAAATTGAGTATTAACATTTAATCTATACAGTAACAAATGATTTTCTGAATATTTTTTTGTTGAAATTGTGACGTCTTAACCTTTGTGAAAAGTATATATTTTGAAGTGTATATTCGGTTTAAAACTATATATTACAGTTCTAATTTGAAATACTATTTTTGTTTACTTATATTTTGCGGGGATTGTTCGTATGTGTTTTTTAATGTACATACATATTTAACATAACATTTATTGCTATACAGAGAAAAGGAGAATGATCTAATAATGCATCAAATTCCCTGGCTAGCTTAAATTCCCAAATGATTTATTACTCTTGTTCTATGTTTATATCTACACATATAGGAGAGAGATCGGTCTTTTTACAACTGAATGTTGTCACAAGGTATCATCACTCAGTTTATTTTATATATCTGTTATATTATAATTCAAGTTTGCCCATTATCCTTTGCTTTATTTTGGTGAAGACAATTGGGAAGAACGAGTATAGAAGGCAATGTTCATAAAGCGTGGGTTAAGGTTGAAAGGTTGGAGATAAGGAATTAGTTAAGCAAAAGAATTGTGCAGATTGTTAAGTCAAGATATAATGCGAATAAAATATTGATGTCAACTTAAGCTGGCACCTACGCTAGCACTGTTATGTAATACTCTCGTACAATGAAACTAATATTATATTGAATACTCCTCTTCTTAGGCTTATTTTGTTTGTATACATGCGTGCGGTTAATTGATATAAAGTAGATGAAAGTTCACTTTTTTAATGGAATTTATACAATGGTATTTTTACTGTTATTAAAAACAAATGAGGTTGGGTTAAAGGTTATGATAAGTAAAATTATGGAAGAATACAATATAGATGATTAATTACATACAAATTAATGAGTTTAAATTTTTTGCATAGTGGATTGTTTAATGATTGTACATACCACACAAAGAGATTTATAACGACATTTTTCCATATACGTTGAAAATTTACTCCAAATGTTAATAATTGATATTTTAAATATATAATCTTTTATACATCATGTAATAAACGTACGGTGATGCAAATCTCAATTTAGACAGTCAATCGTATATATATTATGTAATTACAGGCGGACTGTATATTTATGTAATCGTTGTTTTTATAAATAGAAGTTCAAGTATCTTACGCAAAACTCGTAAATTTGTTCATCTTTTAACCTTGGTGCAGAACTTGCCTCCAATTAATTACCAATTGACCGACTTATAATAACACTCAGCCTAGCCGTATATTTTGATAAGTGTTTTGATTAAGGTATAATATGTCAATATCTTTTTATCACTTCAATGGTTCCATTTCTGTTCTCCTCACTTGGCTCATCGCTTGAAGATCACAAGTTTGGGAACAGCGTGTTGACAGCTTTTATACCGCTTTACAGAGTACTGTCCTATATAATGCAATGTTTCGTTCATCCTTTTTATAGGCCAATTTAGATCTTTATGATTAGTTTTAGACGTGTGATGTATAAATACAGTCAGTATATGGGAATAGCTAGAAATATGCATGTGTAAACAAATTGAAGTATCTAAACATGACTTCGTTTTCTTCAAAGAATCTAACAAGTTAGGTGTCATATATGAGTAATCTTGAATTTTATCCATATTTATAAATTTGTTTTGAATGAAGTCAGTCATTTGAATTCTTATTTTACTATGTGTCCATCGTTTGTAAATTCATATTGCAGGAATATTTATTCATTTTGTGTCATTCAATTTTCGGTATGGCAACAAAAAGTTGCTTGAGTTGCAGTTAAGCGTCTGTTTTTATAAATTGTATATACATATATCTATACACAATAACACACAATAACAATCACAACAACCATATAGAACTGGTACAGGGGTATGCTATTCATATTTTAATAAATTTGCGTCTTGAAATAAAGAATCATTCCTATGTAGCAAATGACAAAAAAGTCAATAAATTGTCCATTGCTTGTAATAACTCAATAATCAAAAAGAAATGCGCGATATGTAGGGAAGCTAATATTGATCTATATAACATAAAGAAAGTTTAATCAAAGTTACTTCAAAGTCGTGTATATTATTCTTTTCATTACTGGGAATGAATATAGTAGCAATTGCAATAAAGGGGAATCTATTCCCTTGATAAAGTTTTCTTCGCATATGAACTGAACTGTAGGATAGTAAAGTTTATAAGATATTTTTAGCTATTCATTTAAACTAGTACTGTTGTTATCTATTATGATTCTGTTGTAAATTACACTTTTAGTGACCATTCAGGATGCTGCTACAAATACTATTTAATTATATGTTTTCTATAAATTATGTCCGTATGTACCATATATTGAAACATATGCAAATTTTATTTTTTTTCTGAAGAAATGCGTACACAGACATACATATATATAGATCATATTTCAATGTTGTTTGTTAGGTAGTTCTTTCTATCTATTTTTAAAAATTTATGTAGAAATTGAAGAAAATTGACTCCTGATAGCATTATAGAATATGGTACGTATTTTTCTGTGGAAAATTATTTTTTTCAAGCTTAAAATGAGAAGCATGCATATAGTTTAGGATTATAGCTCTCTTTGCGTCGCGATATTTTCTTTTCTTATAGTTTCTCTTAGTTTGAAGCAAGCACGCCTGTGACTGTGCCTTTATACCTTCTTTATCATCGTATTATTCTTGATGACGCGGAAAATCATGTCACAGGAAGTACATTGCGACAACTCTGCTTAGCGGAAGTTGAAAAGAGAAAAAGTACTGTCTTTCTGACTTTCCTTACAAATTCCAGGTTAAAATTTCCAGAATTAAGTCGACTCCAAAATGAACAATATTTCGTTTGCAACTAAACTCTTTGTGCTTGAGGAAAAGCATAATATAGTTATATGGATGAAATATTCTCTAATGAGATTATACTATAGGACAAAATCAATAGTTTATTAATTTGGTATAACATAATTTATTTTAGAATAATTCTTTGTTTATACGAGTGTATGACTGAAGAAGTAAATGTTTTATATTTAAAATATATATTAAAAACTTAAGAAAAATTCTTTAAGAGTTGTATTAGACTTTTATGATTTTTTTACTGTATAACTTTATTATGCTATTTTTCAGATCCAAAGTATTTTGCTATATGTGAATACAAAATTGATTTACAGATTATATATGTCTGTCATTATTTCATTTTAATTCTTTAACTAAATAGATTACCTATACTCTAAACATTTAAAGCATTTGTTTTATTAGGTGCGCCGATAACGCTAATAATATACATACTTATTTAGACGTACTTACACAATGTATATACATATATATAGATATGTGTTTATGTTGTGGCAAATTTGCATTAATATCACACGTTTTTTGGATTATTGGTATTAATTAATGTGTTGCGGTATCACATTGTCAACATTAATTGAATTTGCTTATATATTGTATTACACCAAAGAAGTTTAATATCTTTACAAGTTATATAGAAATAATGTTAAACATGTTTAAAAAGACTTAATAATATAGTTGTTCTAAGCTTAGCATATACAAATACCAGCCGTCATGTAAAGAAGTTTATAGTTTAATACATACCTGTTGTTTTTAAATTAATAAATACTTCAATATTTGAATAATTTTAGACACTGCTTCAGTATAAAATTTCGAAATAATGTTCAGCAATATATTTTAAAATACCATTTGAAAGGAATAAAATATATCAAATAAGTTTTTGCACGTATATATGGCTTACTTTAAATCAAACATGTTTTGAATGCTTAGTTTTATTTATATTATATGAATAGTGTGACATACATATTTCTGTTGGCGCAGCCAGTAATATAGAGTCTAATGAATAAGTACTTACATATAATAAATCGTTATATTAGTTAGAAATAATCCAAATTTAAAGCGTTATTTTTTATGTGCGTTTTAGTTGACTGCTAAATCATTATTCAAATTAAGGTTTTTTACTTACCTTTTCATGCAGCAAAAAATGTATTTAAAAATACAAATTCCTATTAGCACTTATGAATATATTTTCGGAGATGAATTTATCGAAGGTGAACAATCTGTGGTGATATTTATAGGATTTGAATAATTTTATTATTATATTTTATAAATGGATAAGCGATATTTTAATATTTATTTTATCTTAAATATATATATGTATATATATTTATAATATTGTAATGTGTTATACATTATAAAATATGGAAATGAGGTTTATTTGTTAAGAAAAAGATATGAATTTCAACAATTTGTCGATATTTTCTCTCTTTAACAGAGACACTTACCCCTTAAGGGCCTAAAGGGACGCAAAGGTATTAGTTTAGGGTTCCTTATGTCTTCAACATGATGGGTGGTATTTTCGAGTTTTTCTTTTTACCATTGATGTATGCATCGAGGACGAAAAGTGGGTAAGAATGCGAACTTATGAGAGCCGGGAATGTGATAAAATGAGCCCCTGTAAGAACCCGGGAATGAGTGATCTTTCATTCAGGAAGAAAGCGTTAAGTTTTATGAAAGGTATTGTGGTGAGCTTTTATAGTCTGCATATATCGACACTATTTGTAGGTAGATATATAGGTGATGCATCATTCCGGAAGAACAGAATGCGCGCATTATGAGACTAATGGGGCAAGGTGGAAATCGTCAATACTCTTATTCGATTTTGTATTGATTTACTGTGAAAATTGCAAAAATACTCACAAAGTATACTGAGCCACTTTTTAATTAGGAAAGCGATGGAGACTATATTAGAATATTAGACGACTGGCTTAATCGACATGTTTGAAAGGAAATTATTCCCTGTTGCAATTTATGATTATGGATCTGCTCCTAGCATTAAATTGTATCTTTTTCCAAAAGTCTTGCGTTGCATTTAGTAGAATATCGTCGTATGATAGAAATTATATATTTTTTCTATTTATTTTATTTGAAGTAATTGGCTTCTTGTTATGTATGTTAAATGTGGCAAGCATATATGTGTATCCATATATTTTTGAACGCTTTATATAAGAGTATTAATATTTGGTTTATTATTTTGGATATGCAATATACAGAACCGTATAGTGATAGCACTCGGAAACGTTTATATTGTAAAGAACATACATTTTAGTGTATGTATGTGTGATATAATATTAAATTCATTACAAATAATGTTTACTATATTTTTTCAGAATTTTGACCTTAAAAGAGGCCCTTTCGAGTTCATACATTACCCAATGATTATATTTAGTTATAGAATTAAATATGTACAATGCATAGTGCTTGAAATAAACGGTTAGTAATATGAATTTATACCTAATTAGTGTTAAAAAATGTTTAAACTGTTAAATTATAATAAATTAATATATATTTGTACATTAAAACATTAACAGATTTTACTATATGAACATTGTGCTAAGATATAGGTTATAAAATATTTTCAGGATTATTAAAATCGCAGGTTTTATCTAACTATATATTCTTTTGCCTTATTATACAAGTATCAATAATTGCATCCTTCTACACTTTTGCTTTATATTAATTGTCGCAGGAAGACACACACCCAGAAGTGCTTTCTAGACTATTTATTTCCCCTGCGCAACATAATAATAATAAAAGCTTGAGTTGTGCGCTAATCCTTCCAGTTTTTGGTTAATAATGCATTATATACACCAATCTGATAAGACATTGTATTAACTGGACGACTGTTATCTGATCTAGATACAGATTTTAGCGTTGTCGGAAGAATAACAGATACTACATATATTCATAATGAGTGTATCCTGACCATAGTTTATTATGGAATGCCACAATAGAATCGCTTTTTGATATCGATTTATTTTTATGGTAAGGTCATGAGAATCTGGTGTAGACCATTTTCATTTTCATTGTTATAGCTTTATATATTTAATGTTTAATATTTTCTATATATGTACACACAAACATATATTTATAGTATATTGTTTTACTTTATTTTCAGATTTCCTTGTTTTTGGCAAAGGTGGATTTTCTGGCGCATGAAAGACTATCGTTTTAAAGGTCAAATTAATAAGTAAGTTTTATATTGTTAACATTTTTTAAATTACTGATAAGTCGTATTAATCGACATTTAATTGGTTAGATTATAATAATGAGACGTAAATGGTGCAAATTTTATAAGTTAGAATTTCTAAAATTCTAAATTTCATTAGTATCCCATATATCGTAATTATCCGTCGTATTTGAATATCTTTGTTTCGCATGCGCTTTTTATAATTAGTTAAAACGAGTATAATTGAGAAAGAAGAATGAAATCCAGAATTAAAAAATCATTTGTGCTTCAATATTTACGTATGAATTTTTCATTTCTTTCGATTTTTGATGATATTTTTTATTGAAATCGCATATATAATGGATTGCTATAATAGTAATATACTTCGTGGTATCTAAATGCAGTACAATTCATGTTTGATAAAAAATTTAAATAACAGTTGAGCCAAAAGTTGACTTGCAATTTCCCAGTGGACTTATTATACATGCTGAGCACGCAGTTTAGGTAGCGAAAGGTATATAGAGTATTGGCAGATGAGAGTGGCTTAAAAAAATAGCTGCAATGGAAACGGTTATACATTTCAGAATTTGTTATAAGGGGAAAGAGAGTCCAGATTTTATAATATATGAGTGAGTCACTCCGAGTTATACATGACATCAAAAGTCAAGTAGAGGTATGTCCATACATTGTGTCATGTATAGACTGAGTTTCTAAAACACAGGCTTGCAGTAGCATGCAATTTCTCTATACTAGAGCCGAAGGTGGATAAGTAAAAAGAAGTCAAGTATTTCAGAGCGGTTTGAGCAGTCTCCAAACTCCACAGGGGCCGCTCGCCATCTAGCAGTTTGACCTCACCGACTTCAATTGAACGCGCTCAGCTCAGTCAGTGGTGAGTGAGTTTGTGGAGGTTGTTCCTTTTTCGTCCCATCCTACTATCTTCAACCGCAGGATGTATTTCATTCATCACCCGGCCTTTAATGAAGAGGAATGAGTATAGATGATCTATGCATCCACTGACTCATTCGCCCTGGATATACTATAATACTCTGTGTGCCCTATGTCTGGTTGACTTTTTACATTGTAATCAATTAATAAGGGATAGACTACTGAAAAACCGATATATTATTATTATTAATATTATTTATGTTACAACTTCATGTGTGGTGGTATTGTTGGCGGTTTCGGAATAGTAATCTTTGGAGTACCCAACTCAGCTTAATTAATTTCTAGTTTTATTTTGACTGAGAAAACCGTCTGTGGCGCAGACTTTTTGAGCATCGTAGTACGAGGGTTGTCTGTAATTACTGATACATAACGTGTGTCTTATTTAATATTGCGGTTGTCAGGACTTGTTTTGAATAATTTGGAGATTTTATCTTCAATTTTAAATAAAACCTATTTTCGCACATATTTGTAGCTCAATATTTGTATGTAGGCCAGCTTATGCCTCATAGTAGTTCCAAAGTTTTTGTTATACCTGTGGAATAATATTTATATTATAACATATATACCGCTTGAATTTATTTAATATTGAAAACAACATCACAGTTACGCGATGTTTTACAAGTAATGTTACAACGTGTCTTACAACCACGCTCAAGATGTATCCTTGAAAATATTCATTCACCTTGAATACTACACTGTTTAATCTGCCGATAAAGACTGAGTATACTATAGATTTTTTCATGAGGGATCCGTCTTTGAGATAATTTATATTACAGTGAACATTTCACACATCGATTTATAACTTATTTATAGTGAATACTGTCATTCTCCAATACGAAGTGTTTCTTTATTACAATTTCATATATATATACTTGCAACTTTAGGGGTGTGGTACATTTGCCTTATCTGAAAATCAGTGTGTTGGCGTAAATCTTATCAGAATATGAGTTGTGTCCCAAATATGCACATATATTGAGTATATTCCAAAGAGAGTAGATAAGTGATAATAAAAGTAGTCTAATATCCCATTCTCTTTGGTATATATCCTCGCTGATAGTGAATCGGTAATTGAGTCACCGCCTATGTGATTACTATACACATATACATGGGTATGACTATTGTACTATGCTTATAAGTGCCAAACCGGTATATGTAAAGTCTACTAATAAAATGTCGCTTGATTTGGTATTATTATTTGTGGGACATGACTGACCCTAGGTTTTATTGAAGTACAAATTATTCCGCCTACAAATAATGTTTAAAATATAATTTACTATATATTTATAGTTTATATGTATATAAACATAGTTATTAAATATTAATGTACTTACATAATATACTCCATAACGTCTTATACATCTAGCTATTTTAAACTCAAACTTAAAGAGTTTCCTGAGGATATCTTTGTTTAGTTTGTAAATAAAAGAATAATTAAACATAATTCTACACGTGAATAAACAAGCTCCATTGCTGAATTTTTTTGCATTTAAGCTATATATTTAATAAATTAATAATTAATGTGTCTATTTGCCTCATTATTCAGTTTATTTTTTGTGTGAGCACTTTGCGTCATGGAAAATAACGGCCTCCTTACATTTATTTTACTATATGGCATATACACATGGATTATAAGTAAAGAATATGCGAAAGACGATCCATTTTTAAACGAGTTCCTAATTAGATAATGCATTTAATGATGTAGTATAATTACTCTGGAGTTTGAAAGTTTATTTGGGGATGTTGTCTTGTATACCTTTTCCACTCCTTAAAAACAATGAAATATAGATTTATAGTCTCATTTTAAGGCGATATAGTTTTATGTAATAACTACACATAATAACTTTAAGCAATTACAAGCATAAAATGCATGTTATATGTATCAAAGTTTTAATGTATCATTAATTTATTATTTATATAAATTAATTTTCTTTTATTTTGTTCATAAATTTTTATGATGTATTTGAACCTAAAATTTTATATATGCTAATGAAATAATTATATATATATTATATTGATACAGTTTAAGTCGAGAAAAATGTATAAAATTATTATTTAAATGAGTCAGGGTGATTAGGCGCCTATGGTAGTTGCACATTATATTTTAAAAGGCGTCACTTTGCAAAAAGCAACGAGGCAGTTGCCTCGTCTGCC
>JAYRBW010080584.1:0-23714 GCA_036023295.1 Invenusta paracnida | reverse complement strand
TGCATAGCCTATATTGTACGGGCACTTTATTTCGTATTCCTACGGCTTAAAAGTAGGCAAAACTAGTTATTTGCCGCAATCGATAAACTTTTTTATTATTCAAGCTATACTCTTATAAATTACATATTATTGTAGCTCTAATTCAGGCGCATATTTTTGTATTTTTACTTTTCATATCAGTACTTTATATCAAGTACATTTGCCCGCTTGAAAATTGATATTTTATACTGTTTTAGACGTAAATCACCATCGCATTGATGGGAATATAAAATGGCGAACTTTGAATATCTAAACAAACATATTATTTACGCTTTTTTGACCGAGGGAATTCTCTTGGTATTATTACTCTACTGTATAAAGTATGTTGTTATATATGTATAGAAACACCACCAATATGATGAATATATCATTAAATGAACTCTCTTATTTAGCGAGCTAAAGTGTACCAATTGAAACAAATTCAGCCATTATGTTGATTTGGTCAACATCCGCTTTCTTTAACAAATACTTTGGACGTATACTTTTTAACGTCTACGTTACGTTTTGAAATAGTTACATTGAAATCATAGCTACATCTTAATACACATTTCATCATCTATGAGTGTGGACTTTTATAAATCTATAAGTGCCTATTTTTATCTTAATTGCTTCGAAATGATCGTTTTCCGGTATAAAAATATAAAAGAATTGCATTTATTTTCCCTTAAATAATACAGCAGCTCATACATTAATCGGTCAAATATTTTTAAATCAATGCATTTGTTTCATTAATTATTATTATAGAAGGTATTATTATAAATGCAGGGTATTAACAGACGAAGTTTTATGTCATCTGATTGTTGTACGTAGTAAGGTATATTACCATATGTTGTTACCGTAAAAGTTAAAAAATATAATTGTACTATTTTGATGAAGTTGTACCTACCTACTTTGTTTTAATGCTTATTTAAGTAAAACTGTAACTATAATTATATTTTACAGATATATAACGGGGGATACATAAACATTGCATTAATGTTTGTATGTGGTGTTAACATTATCAAGTTAATTAAAACAGGAAAATACCACTACTATTAGTTGATTATAGGTGATAAACATTAATAGTCCAGCAGTTGAGGAGGTTTATTCAAGTCAAAAGCGCCGGATTGAGCGACCTCAAATCTGAAAGTATAACGTGTATCTAGGAAAAAACTAATTGTTGTCGTGTTTTTGTAGTGGATAAAATATGTTATGAGCATGTTACTGTTTCCCATATTAAAGAATGGAAGAAAATGTTGTGATTTTGCCCAGTTTACATGAAAATTAAAATTTTCATGTAAACTGAATGTATTATTCGTTTTTTTAATAAGAATGTTACTTATCTTTTTGTTCATCTTGCTATTATCTACATCTTAGAAGCGCAATTAGATTTATAAATTATATAATTCATTATGCAGACATATTTCAATAACGTTATTAAGCCTATTTTACCGCAACAATTAGAATACCTAGTAACTGATATTGAAATATATTTAGACGGCAAATATTATTATGTATACAGCTAATTGCGATTGTAAGATGTATGTAGATAATAATTAGATGAACAAAATGGCATCTAAAATTCTCATTAAGAATATGAATAATACGTTTTATTTCTGAAAAATATACGCTTTGGTCAATTAAATCACACAATTTTCTCCAATTCTTTAATATGGGAAGCAGTTACATGCCCATAACATATTTTACCCACGGCAGAAACACGCCAGCAATCCATTTTTTATTTCGATACAAGTTATACTTTCAGATTTTGAAGTCATTCAATCCGGCGATATTATCTTGAATAAACCTTTTCAGTTGCCGGACTATTAATGCAAAATTACTGAAATTCACGAATTTCGATTGTCGACCAATTCCAAATCGAGTTGAATACGAAATCGATAAGAAGTGATCTTGTGTATTGTTGTTTGCTCAATTTTAAATGTGGCTAGAGGATCGTATTAGCCAGAGAGTAATCAAACTCAGAGTTTGGACTCTTATTGATTTCATAATGAAGGCGTTGTCAGAGCCGTAACCAGGATTTTCAAATGGTGGAGGCATCATTTGAAAAGGGCATCATTTTATTTAGTATTTTTAAAATATTTTTAAATTCTGAAGGTGGGGCATTGGAGGCACGTGCCTCAGATGCCTCATGCTAGTTTCGGCACTGGTTGTACAATATCATGTCTATTTAGATAGTAATCATTAGTAATGGAGGCAATTAAAAGGAGAATTAATCGGGAGAAAATGTTCAAATATAGTATGACACAATATATAATTATTACATAAATAATGTCCAATAACAATTAAATGCTATCAATGTCCAGGTATAATGCAGATATTGGAGTATTATTTGCACAACGAAAATCATTTGTAAGTAGTATGTTGTAGAATGTAGTTTACTTATCTGGCGGGGGGGGGGGGGGTAATTCCCATAGAGCATCCAGAGCACATTGTGTAGTAAGCACCAATAGGCAGATATGCATTGGAGATAGGAAACGGTTTAAATCGAGGCGAAATACACAGGTAAATGCAGAAATTTCTTGAAATATAATATTCTTTGTAAATAAACGTATGCGTATATTTCAAAACATATAAAAAAAGAAATATATTTGTCTACTTGAAAAATAGAAAATGAAAAATATTTGTTTACCAAAACAAGAACATGATCAGTATTTTGATGCACTTTATATATATATCGAAAGAGGAATTATTTACATTTTTTTCTTCACATTGGTGTGTTTCCATTTACGTACATTTACTATACATAGTGAATTGAAAGTTTTTTGTGTGTTTTTATCATAAATTGTAATAATTTGAATATAATAGGTAGGTATATATACATACCAAGCTACAGTAATATTATAAATGCATTTATTTGTACTTATGTTGAGTATAGAATATTCAAATTCAATGTAAATAAAAATGTACATTTTATAGTTTTATTTAAAGTTAATTATTGTCTAAAATATTTTAGATATTACGTTTTTTGGGAACCTGATGTAATGAAGATATGCTTTTATACATACGTGGTATTTGATAAATATATTATAATTAGCTCAATTTTTTTGTCATGTAAACAAATGCGAAATTGAGATCATAATGATATTGTAATATTGGCACTCTTAAATTGAGATCATAATGATATTGTAATATTGGCACTCTTAAATTGAGATCATAATGATATTGCAATATTGGCACTCTTAAATTGAGATCATAATGATATTGTAATATTGGAACTTTTAAATTTATCTCTTCTTAAACATGAAACACACACAATTTTGTATATTTTTAATTTTAAAATCAACATTACAGTGCATTCTAATAATAATAGTTCATTGTAATAGTATCTTCTGCACAGTACAAATCTAACTCATTAAAATTCCTTCCAGAAAGCTCCTCTGTGGCTTTGGTAATCCCAATGCTGGTAACATGATTATAATCCTTTTGTTTTGGTGTTCTAAATGTGTACTCATATGCTTTGCAAAGCTGACACATCACCTTCTCTTTATATATATGGAGCGATGTACAGCGATGTCTTGCATATTATGAACATCTAAATATACTTAATTATACTATATTATATAATTTATGGAATTTCACATTTAGGTTGTTTCTTCGATGTTTCTAACATTAAATCAGATTTAAATAATATTATCAAAGCTAATCTTTTTCTTACTAAAATTCGTCTGCACTCTAATTTCAGCCTTCCGTTAGGTGGCACGAACCTTCAGGCTTTATTTTTGCTGACATAACTCTGGCACGTATCATTCTTACGATTCTTCATATCAAATTAGAGGCTAGCTTATAGCTTAAATTTTATATATGACAAATATAGTTCTATATAGTACCTATGTAAGTTACTTGTTCAATTAATTAAAATGTTTATAAAAGAAGCAGAAAGCCTGCGTTGATGTAAAAACTTTATTGTTAACACATTTTTTGGAGATTCACTCTATAGACGTGTATTACAAAGAATAAATTAGCAGGGAGAGACAGGTATTAAATGGATTGAAAGCATTACATCGCTATACTATTATGACGCAATCAATTGACATAATATGAAATTGAATATAAATTCGAAAAATGAAGGAAAGCTATAAATAGTTATAAGAAGCAATCAATAGCCAGGTACTGAAATTAGTAATAGCGGTATCGATTGAAATAATGAGAAGGTGGATAAATATTGTAAGAATACAACAGAAAGTGTAAAGATAACGTCGAAGTTAAAAGATGAAAGTTAAAAGTTCGTTGCATTCGAGTTTACTATTTCTCTCTTGAATGAATATGGCTTCTTTAAAGTGGAGATGCCTACATCGGCAGCTCAATCGCAGAGACTCCACACCCGCGTCAAAGAACACCTCAACAACGATTCCAGCTCGTCTTCAAACACAAACAAACATGTTAATCAAACTTTAACGTCTCCATTTTGGCTAAAGACAACGACCCTCTCAATCTCCGCTTTAAAGAAGATTCATTCAAGAGAGAAAACAAGCAATCAATAGCAAACTCGAATGGAACGAACTTTTAACTTTCATTTTTTAACTTCGACATTATCTTTACACTTTCTTCTGTATTCTTACAATATCTATCCACCTTCTCATTATTTCAATCGATACCGCTTTTACTAATTTCAGTATTGATTGCATCTTATAACATTTTATAGCTTTCCTTTATTTTTCAAATTCAAATTTAATGATGTTAATTGATTGCGTTGATGATGTTAATTAATAGTATTATAGCTTTTATTATTAATTGTATCATTAATGCTTTTAATCAACTATTTAATACCTGTCTCTCCCTGCTAATTTATTTTTTGCAACACACTCCAATTGAGTGGATCTCCGAAAATTTGTAAACAATACAGTTTTTACAGCAACACTGGCTTCATTGCAACGCATATCATGTTGCAAAGGGAGAATTAAAAGTTTGCTTTATCTGTAATAAATTGAAAACGAACAACTTACAGAAAAACCGAAGTCAACTATGCCTAGGTATACTATTTAATAAAGTGAAAATAAATCTTTTATAAAATAGAGTACACATATAGTTTGAATTTATAACGGAGCAATAAAATGTGGAGTAAATAAAATATACTAAATATTTGTAATATATTTAAGAATTCCTTTCACACATACGCAGTTTTATGAGCCAATAAAAAGCCGCGTAAATTATGACACTTCATTCATATATATATAACGATTTTACAATTGGCTGAATTTCCATTAAACTATATATTAATAAACTAAAGATATTTAATACAACTAATTTAAAAATAATATATATTTAGTGTTTTTAGTTAAGCATTTGAACCACGAAAAATAATCGAACCAACGTATAATCGAAATTTAAACTAATGCGAGCGAACCACGAAAAAATTATTCGTTATTATTAAAAACGAATAATCGCATTTACACAGAAACAAGCATTTGAGCCACGAAAAATAATCGATAAAAGTGTGTAATTTATTTTAACGGAAACGTTATATTCGGGCAACGAAGAAATAATCAATAAAATGAATAATAATAATTAAAACGGACGTAAGATTCTGTGCTCCACATTGGGTAAGTCATACTTGTAATGCTTCGGTGTTGTAGTTTATTTGATTAACTATTTGCAATTATTATCTCACATAATAGAGTGAAACAGCATTATACACAAAAATGAAGACCAATGTCAAGAAAAGAATGATTTCTGAAAATTTATTCAACAGATCAGAAGACAACTATTATTTATATACAGATTTTTAATACTTTAATTCTGAATTAAAGTATCCAAAATTCAAATAAGACAAGATGCTTAGAAAAGACTTGATGAAAAAACGTAAATTGAAACGTATACATCAAACATTAGACAACATATTATGAGGATATGGAATTATGACAACAATAACTTCCATTTTAGTTCTACATTTAATATTTCATTTTACACTGTTTGAACTTTTGAATGAAAAGAATAAATGAAAACACTGTATTACATGGATTGGCGTCCCAAGACCAGGATTCTTGGTATAGTGACATAATATACTCAGGATAACTTTGCTGGCAGGTGCTCATCCGGTTCACGCAGTTTTCGTTACTGCATTGTTTCCTTTTATCTGGAGATTTTATAGTTTTAATTTAATTTCTAATTGCTCTATAATAGAGTGACTAGGTGAATTCGAAACGGATATTAATTTTCAATATTAATTTATTATAGCCCGGCAGCTAGCCCCCTCCAGCTACAAGGAACGAGGTGCCAACATTGACCCCCTATAGTCCCGCAGCTAGCACCTTCCAGCTACAAGGAACGAGGTGCCAACATTGACCCCCTATAGTCCCGCAGCTAGCACCCTCCAGCCACAAGGAACGAGGTACCAACATTGACCCCTCTATAATTGTAGATAATAGTTTCAAACCTTCCGAAAGGTTCATAATCTTTTTTTAAATTATGTTGCATGTGATTTTAAACATACCTATATCTCTTATCTTTAATTTGAAATCAAATTTAACGCACATATCATGTCATTACGTTTCCAGATTATTTGTTCTTATAAAAGAAAACATTTTAAAAGGTATAAATTAAAAGAACAACAAACACGAGGACAGCTGTTTCTACCCGAAGTCTTCGACAGGCTTGCAAGAAAAGTACTAACATGGCATTCTCATTAAAACTGGAACGATTTAAACACTTAATCTATTATACAAGTAATTAGTACTTACCCTGTATATATTTGTATATGTATACCTTATACCAGCTACTGTTAAGCAAATTATCTTTCTATTTGTGAATCTCCCGAAAGGAATACTTCTCAATCGGAACAGCTGTGTAAATGTCTTAACGTGTTTTAACACCATAAACTTTAGTTTCCTTTTACAATAAATATTGGCCAGAAAAGTGGAATGCTCTTTTTCACCTCGCACCCGTTGATTAATGTAGAAATTTGAACAGCTGTCATCTCAGGTGTTTCTTACATTTTAGGAAAAGTATAATATGACAACTAATTACAGTGGAATAATATTTACGATAACACTTATAATTAGGGTAGAAAATATGCCACTACATATTGCAGATGATATGTGTGGATCGATCACTTGAACTATGAGTCATGGATAACGAGCAGAAAAAGAGAAACGAGAACGTTTTATAAACGATCTCATCAAATTTGCAACACCAATTGAATTAGCATTAATTGCACAAATGTGTGAGAGAGAATTCTGGACAATTAAAACCTTTGGATTGTTCCAATAATATAATTGATTTTATTTATTCATTAAATCGTGTTTACCGAAGAACAGAAAAAAGTGCTTTGATGAACTTAGTAGAAGAAAATATGCAAATTATAGAATTAAAACCATAATTAAAGTCGACACTAATAATATAAAAAAAGACGTAATGCTGGTTTAAACAAGTAAGTGCAAATGGATTTTTATGATCTTTTTTTGCATTTGGAATATCATAAATTTAGTAATAAATATTTAATATTTATACATCTGGTAAGAATATTCATGAAAATTGAATATTTTTAGACAGCAAGAAAACAATAATTTGGTTAGAATTCGTGATTATGTCAACTCCTCGATACCAGATCCAGAATTTAAGTAATTTAAGTCCTATTTAACAATAGATCAGCGAAGAATTGGATATACCTACAACAGGAAATCCCGTCAATTGATGATTTTATTTCTACCGTATTAATTGTTTTATAATTATATTTATAATAATGCATAACATTAATTTATGACATCTAAATTACTATTTAGTGATGTATTAGCGGTAATAAAATTACAGTTAGGGCATAAATAAACGCAACTTAAGTCCATCTATGATGTATATACCTATGTACAGTGTGTATTATTATTCTATAGAATTATCCATCGAATTTAGATATGTGTATAAGTGTTTATAAGAGTCAAAGTATTCTCACAATCCTATCTCTGATGTACCTAAGTAGATTACGCAATAGTTTCACAACAAAATCTCATTTTCTAATAAAATGGATTTGTTCGGAGCCGAGAATGAAAATCTATTGTTCCACACAGCTCCGTAAGTTGATTACGCAAACATGATCTATTTAATATATTTTTTTGAGCCTAAAAAATCACTTTTGAGTTTTCGACTTGAGTCTTGCACATAACTATGGCTAGAAGACGAATTACTGCGGAACAGGTTTTATTTGCTCATACTATTCCAGCCATGATTTCTTACATATTATTCTCTCATGTATTGCATGTTTCATCATATTTTATGTAATAAAAAACATATTTGAATTTGTATACAATGTTGATACAGTGTTGATTTGTATCGCAGATTGATTGTGATTGCAGAGAATTTTATTATTAATAATAATAAGAGCTGCTAGCATCTTTCAAGGTAATCACTGACGCTCTTGTTCTTGGCTTGGCCTATTCTCTTTAGCATTAATGACTAGAGCTGCTAGCATCTCTTAAGCTAATCTGTAAAACTATTGTTCTTGGCTTGTCCTATTCTCCTTAGCATTAATGACTAGAGCTGTTAGCATCTCTCAAGCTAATCGCTGGCACTCTTGTTCTTGGCTTGTCCTATTCTCCTTAGCATTAATGACTAGAGCTGCTAGCATCTCTCAAGCTAATCGGCGAAGTTCTTGTTCTTGGCTTGACGATTTTTCCACTACTCGAGTCATTACATCCATTTTTGTGGCTACCGCACAAGTGCCGATACAAGTTTAACAATATAGCAATTTTTAATCGATAGTAAGATTACTTTGCATATTATTGATTACTAGGTTAATCGAATCTTGAATACAATTTTTCAATATGCATTGATATAATGGGATTAATCATTTCCTTGACTCAAATATGGTTGATTCTTTCATTCAGAACTGTGCCCAGAGTTCATGTAAGTATTTTATTTGCCTCTTAAATGAATAAATAACTTTTAATATCAAGTATAAAAAGTTTAAATAAAAGAGTATTTAAACATTTAACATTTTATATAAAATATGTATTTTTAATTAGTTATTTTATATTTGTATAATCGTTTTGATTGAGATATGTTTTCGTTGTTTATTTATTGGATTACAGGACTTGAATTTTGCACAATTTTAATGTATTCTGAAACAGTGATTTAGTGATTCGTTATATTTTTGGAGAATTTTTTTATAAGTTATGCTTTGTTGGAATTACGCACACATTTTATATCTAGTTTGGTTTTTAAATGTATATATTTAAATGAGAGGTAGCATAACTTAACATTATGTAAATATAATTTGTGTGTACAATAACTGGCTTATTGAATTAATGTAACTTATCGCTAAGATAAAACTAAACATGTAAGTTATTGAATTCATGCGTGTTATGATTACTTATAAGCATCTAAACTTTTTAAAACGATTTTCTAAACGTAGTAATTTCAAATATTACTAATATTATAAATCTTATATGTGTTTTAATATATGTTTTAAAAATAAGAAATTCTTTTTTAATTACTATTTACAATACAAAAATTTACACTTAATAATAGTTACAAAAAGTGATTGCATAATTTATACCAATTCTGTTTTCTTATTTCGCATGCAACTAAAGCAACCATATTTGATATATATATTCATTGTATATATATTATGTGTATATTAGAAATGTAATTAATGTAAAATTCATTTTTTATAAAGGAATTAAACATGTTTATCGTCAAATAAAGTGTGTTGATATTAAGTGATGGGAACTGCAAGTTTGTCAGACGATGCATGGGTTGACATTGGGATCTACAAGCTTGTCGAATGACGGGTTGATGTTGGTATCTGCAAGTCTGTTAGATGATGGGTTGATGTTGGGAACTGCATGTTTGTCAGATGATGGGTTGATGTTGGGAACTGCATCTTTGTCAGATGACGGGTTGATGTTGGGATCTGCAAGTCTGTCAGATGACGGGTTGATGTTTAAGCTGCAAGCTTGTCAGATGACGGTATAATGTTGGGATCTTCAGATGACAGGTTGATGTTGGGATCTGCATGTTTGTCAGATGACGGGTTGATGTTGGGAACTGCAAGTCTGTCAGATGACGGGTTGATGTTGGGATCTGCATGTTTTTATCAGATGACGGGTTGATGTTGGTATCTGCAAGTCTGTCAGATGACGGGTTGATGTTGGAACTGGAAGCTTGTCAGATGACGGGTTGATGTTGAGATCTGCATGTTTGTCAGATGACGGGTTGATGTTTGGAATTGCAAGTCTGTCAGATGACGGGTCGATTTTGGGATCTGAAATCTGTCAGATGACGGGTTGAGGTTGGGATCTGCAAGTTTGTCAGATGACGGGTTGATGTTGGGATCTGCAAGTTTGTCAGATGATGGGTTGAGGTTGGGATTTGCATGTTTGTCAGATGATGGGTTGAGGTTGGGATCTGCATGTTTGTCAGATGATGGGTTGAGTTTGGGATCTGCAAGTCTGTCAGATGACGGGTTGAGGTTGGGATCTGCAAGTTTGTCAGTTGACGGGTTGAGGTTGGGATCTGAAAGTTTGTCAGATGACGGGTTTAATGTTGGGTACTGTAAGTCTGTCAGACGATGGGTTGATGTTGGGATATGTAAGTCTGTCAGATGACGGGTTGCGGTTGGGAATTGGAGAGCTGTTTATTTATATTTTGTAGGAAAGCTTTTAAAATGTTTGGTTTATATTTCTTTTAGTGTGGTGTAGTCGCTGTCACCTTTCAAATAACTGGATGGAAGCATCAGCCATGTCGAAATTCGTCAGAATCCAACTGTGGAACATTTTTTAAATTATGTTTCGGCAAAAAAGCTCCAACCAAAAAGTGGGTGAATTATTGAATTTATTACCTCCTTTTTAATAAGTCTGATTCATTGATGTCCATATTATGGTGATAATAATCAAAATTCATTATTTTAAGAATAATTTTTTATAAACTACTCAC
Organism: Invenusta paracnida; assembly: GCA_036023295.1. Classification (NCBI taxonomy): domain Eukaryota; kingdom Metazoa; phylum Platyhelminthes; order Proseriata; family Coelogynoporidae; genus Invenusta; species Invenusta paracnida. The sequence continues at coordinate 12,812 of JAYRBW010080584.1, read as the reverse complement.
ACCTACTACTTTACGTTTTTTTTCAATAAATTTCATACAACGCTAATTAAGGAAATTTTTGCATTGTTTAACAAAAAATGTGCATTGGCATTTGTTTTGTACTTATTTATCATATTGGCAAGTTGCCCCATAATCTTTTATCCACTTTTTAGAATAAAATAATGCTTTAATTATATCAAATTTTCTAATAATTCACTATCTAGATATTCACACCAGCACTTTGGCAAGCTTTTTTTCGTATATTTCTTAATTTTCGTATATGTGTGTATCTTTCAACGAAATTCAGAGTTGTTTTCATAGTTGGAAAGTTACTGAATGAATCATTAAGTTAGACTAATTATACTGGCTTTCTGTGTAACAATTTGAACTAATTGGAAGAATAGAAGCTTATTAGCAAATAGAAGCACACCGTCTGATTATGGCTGCATATTACAGTCGAGAAAGTATTGGCAAAGTATTGTTTGAATTTATATTTTATCTGTTTTCTATAATATACTGGAGTGATTCTGTCAAAAACAAATTGTATCAGTATATACCTTTTCTTCTAAATACAATGAGATCAATATCATGATTTAGTTTTAGAAACATAAATATTTTAAATTTTGATAGAAAATTTCTTTAGATAGAAAAGCCACAGTTGATATTATGGAATTCATGGAGGTAGTTCTTGCTTGAACAACACATTTTTACCGCACAAAAAGGGGATCTTGATCAGATGCTAGTAAATCTCCTGACGCGTCTAGTCGCTTCTACTACCTACTTATAGCTCTGATACAGCGATAAGTTCATATTCGATTTATTGTTATATTTCAACGTCACAAGAGTCTTTTCAGGAAGAGGAAATTAGGGGATACATTGTCATGTTTGGTGTCAATTTCAGCTGCCAGCTATTGGACGAGAAAACGAGCGAGTTTCAGGAAGTTGATTTCCACTCAAAGGAGATCTACAAGAAGACAATGGATTGGCCCATACTTTACGTGAGTTTGGATTAAAAGACAGATCATTGTATCTCTATGCGGGCTATGCGCAATCAGAATGCAGTAAACTGGCCAATGAGATGATATTTTTAAATGAGAAAACTTTTCTACTTGTAAAAATTACTGTAAAATTTGAAATTTTGAACAAAACAATTATTGATATTTTTACTATGACTATCTAGGAGTAATCTTTCGAATATAATTCGTTTTTTCAAAAGAGGCATTTCTAGTAATTGTAAAGTTTGCGCGTAAATGATCTATTATACGTGCTTCAACTCGCATGGATAAAACAGGAAGATGTTGTTTGTGTCACCATTTGAAAGTTGTGTCAATTTGTAAAACAATTACTAATATAAATTCTACCACTGAATCAAATGGGGTGTTTATTGTTGAACTAGTTTCTGAGATGTAAAGATACCAAAACACAGTTTCTGCTCTGAAAACGCTTCTACCTCCCTTCTAGAGAATTTGTTTACCGAAACCGAAATTAAACTTTTTTTGACAGACACGTGCTCTGTTGAGTTAGTATGTTTAAAGTCTGTGAATTGCACTTAATTTTCAAAACAGTTAGGAGTATTTTTTATGCAAAATATATTACGTAGAGCTATTACCTCCATCCATACCTGTAGCATTTTGATAAAATTCATACAGGGTGAGTCAAAAATACTTAAACTGGAACAGAACATTTTGTATAGTTCCTATGTATGATTGATTACAAGTGTTATAGTAAAAATTGTAAAGAAAATTTAATGATTACTTTATGTAATGTGCTTTATCGTTTTATTTTTGAAACACTCTCAATTAGAGCAAACCGAATTACGAACAAAATTGGACTGAAATAGCCACAGAGTATTGATAGATAGAGTTTCAACTCTAATGATAATGATTTGAATTGATACTGCTATTCCGATACCTAAAAATGCAAATAAGTAATCCTTTAATATTCCATATGCATAAAAGAGCGTAACTCAATTAAACCATGAGTCTTAAACATAAATGTAATATTTTAGTAATTGTCAGCTGTACTTTATAATAATCCAAAAATGGCCATAAGTCTCGAAATTAATTTACAATGAATATTTTATACCATTTTAAAGATACCTAATTTATAAAAATTTATGTGGAAATAAAATGATATTTTGTCAATAAAGTTTACAACGTGACGCATACGAAATCAATAAGAGTGAAAGTCTGTGTTTAATTACTCTGTGGCAATAACAAAGCTAACAAAGACATTATATAGGGTCCAGTTAAGTCACTTTATATTATATGATTAATAGTTTACTATTTCCGTTGCAGATGTTTTATGGCTGATATTACGTTTAAATTAGTTCAAGCTCAGCCATATCCGCAGTTATAAATAATACAGTTGGAAGCGCATATATTGCCTTTATAAATGAAATATAAGCAAAAACTATGTTTTCAGAATTTTCGTGTAAAATTGAAAACAGGAAGAGATCGTAGGCTATAGACAGGAAAGACCAAAACTCATTGATACATTGGCAAATTTATGTTATTTTTTTAGACTAAATTTGTCTGGTACTAATATTCAAAAGTATCTGGAAACGTAATGGCATGATATGTGTGTTGTATTTTGATTTGATAAAAACAATAGATATATGATTAAAATCATAGGCAACGTAACTTTTAAAAAGATTATAAATACTTAACATTATATTAAAAATATGAATTTTAGAAAAATGAGCTTAAATTGTAAAAATATTCCTATTCTTTAATATAGGAAAATTTAAAAAATTCAGTGGTCCAAACCATCCCTCCCAGCAGACGACCATTGCTGAAGTTTTTACACCATTATCAACAAATATAGGGGGACTTGTAATTTCAATGGGGTTAATGTTGTTACTTCGTTCCTTGTAGCTGGAGGGTATTTGCTGCGGGACTATAGAGGGGTCAATGCTGGTACATCGTTCCTTGTAGCTGGAGGGTGCTAGCTGCGGGACTATAGGGGGGTCAATGTTGTTACTTCGTTCCTTGTAGCTGGATGGTGCTGGCTGCGGGACTGTAGGGGGTAAATGTTGGTAGCTCGTTGCTTGTAGCTGGAGGGTGCTAGCTGTGGGACTATAGAGGGGTCAATGTTGGTACCTCGTTCCTTGTAGCTGGAGGGTATTTGCTGCGGGACTATAGGGGGATCAATGTTGGTACCTCGTTCCTTGTAGCTGGAAGGTGCTAGCTGCGGGACTATAGGTGATCAATGTTGGTACCTCTTTCCTTGTAGCCGGAGGGTGCTAGCTGCGGGACTATAATATTGTAATCGAAGTTTCTGTTTTGTTTTTGAGTTAGATTTAAAAGAATGGTAATAATTAAACCAATAATTTTAGTTCAATTTGCGACGCATTTGGAAGTTGGTATATGAAATAAATAATATTTACAGGTTGTAATATCTGTGTTTTTTTAACAGCTAAGTCTAATTGATTTATACTTTAAAGGCGATTATTTACGATTGATTTGTTTGTAGATTTCGAAAATCGCTTGCGAAATCAGCCGTAGCCCATGTCTGGTGTATTGATTGACATCTGTGATTCACACCAATCATGTCAACTCAGAAAAGTCTAGCTTGTACCGAACCAGATTCAAAATCTTTAAATAAGTTGAATTGCTTCATGCAATAAGCAATAAATATGATTTGTTTAACGGAGTAATTATTCATCTGTAGACATGTTATTATTTCAAGTGCCGACTTGATATCTTGCTCCCCTCGCATCCCCTTCAACCCGCCGCAACACAGCGATCCCTGTTTACGAGTATTGAAGCCAGACAGATGAACGCTGGCAATGAGATTCAGCTGCTCATCTGGGAGGGCAACACGCCCTTCACAAACCTCAACGACGTTCAAAAGTACAACTTTAGAGTTGGCAATATTCGGTGAGTTAATCTGGTGACACGTAACCATGGCAAGCCAACAGATGTGTTTATGCTGCCTTTACATGTGTTTATTAATAATCAGTTCGTCATAAAAATCAATAAATCGAAGTAGGAAATTACTTTAGACGGCATTGTGCTATTTAAATGCAACCATTATAGCCCACCAACAAGAATAAAGCTGAGTTTGAGGGCAGAAAATGTGACATACTACTTTTACGTACAACTGTATATTAATTTTTTATAGTTTAAACGTAAAAGATATTAAAATAGCTATATTTTTGAAACATTTACTAAGCAATGTTATTAATTGTAATTAAAAATTAGTTTAAAAAGGTGCTAATTAAACATCTAGAGAGGATCTTTCTTTTTGACCTCAATCTTACTTCTACCGATGTTTATGTCATTATAATCAGAAAACAAGTCTCTATTTATATAGTAAAATAAGAAATATAAATCGAAATATACTTTCACTTGAGTTAAATATGCTTGGAGCGCCTAGCTTTGTTAATAAAAGCTGTCATCTTTCGGTTTCTTAGCTGAACAGATTTATGATTTTTGTGACCTGTTACTTCAAGGCTTTCTAACTGTCATGAGTGTTCAGACTCACGATGCACACTGACCATTGTCACGCGGACACTGGAGTGGTGCAGCGTGGTGCAGCGATGGGACAATACTTGTGAATTAGTGAAAAGATTCCAGAATATAGTGTTCTTTCTTACCCTAGCTTTTTGACTGAATAAAATCAGATATTCGATGATGGTTTTTAGGCTATAGGCTTCAGAAGAAGTTCTGAATTCATCGGGGAAAGGTTTCGCACCGAACATTTCATAACACTTAACTGGTGACTCGGTAAATGAATCAATTCCTAAATATAAATACAATGAATCAATCAATTAAAATTTCGGGAAGCAATGCAGTAAGGGTCGGGATCTAGCTTATCCGATTACATTGCTATCGATTAAGATATTGATCGGTTGAACACTGAAATTAATTTGATATCTACTCCGTGAGCTAATCAATAACGGTATAACATTGTAGATTACCCGTATCTTCTCATTGCTGGCATTCCCCTGATATAACTTTAAATGATGTATCATAGTAATGGAGTACGAATCTCTGTTCACCAGTCCCCAATTCCTCTGATCTAGCTTTAAATGATGTATTATAGTAATGGAGTATGAATGCCTGTTCACCCAGTCCCCTATTCCTCACGTCGTTTTCTCCCACCTTGAACCCCAGGATTGCCTACGAATTTGCTGTCTCTTGCAAAAAGGAATCCTGTCAGCTGGAATGTGTCCCCAAAACTGGCAACTTCGATTGCGATCCCGGGACCAATGAACGACGCTGTCTACTCGCCTGTAAACCACCTGAAAGTTGCACTTGGATGGATTCCGAGTAAGTCGCAAGTCTGCCTTCAGAGGGGGGTTGTCGACCTGAGTCAAATGTCCTCGTCGGCTGGTGGTATTTCACGATACAGTATCTCTCCACATGTAAGACATATAATACAGGACTGTGAACTTGGTGAGTTTACAATGTTGTATGCTAGCATTGTTCTCTTCAACAATTGAAGTCACGACAGCCACCTAAACAAGTAATTAATTTACTCGCCAGCGCCTAATAATGCCTTCATGCTGATTGGTCAATATCGTACTGTATGCTGATTGGATTTCGCTATTTTACAGCTAAATTTATTACCAAAAAGTACTCGAATACTAGACTCAATTCAGGGTTTATTTCCATATTTTAATTTCCTGTCTTACCTACCGTTATGTTTACTTTAAATTCTTCCAATTCAGATTTCTGTGTATGGACTCTTTGTCTGAGAATGGAACCACAAATGGCACCAAAGCATCCAACGCCGTAAAACCAGCTAAACCAGGAAAGGCCGGTTAGTTAAAATCCCATTATCAAAATAGCAGAGATATCTGCTTTATTGCTGAAATTTATTTTTTAAAATTATTATTAGTTTAGGTAGTAGAAAATTTTGTTTTTGTGAAGTAAAATTGAATTTCTCTCCATTTTAAGGTACAATGCGTATGTTTCCTTGAATTTTACACTTTCAGTACCGGGTTGACTTTACAGCTGGCTTTAAGCCACAATTGTACAAACACGCATTTTTCTAAGATATTTAAATGAACAAATGGAGCAATAAAAGATTCCGCGTTTCTTTAGCGTTTGTTACCTAAATTGTTTATTCAAAGGGGCGTAGTCACATGACCATACTCTAATAATGCTCGATTTTTGTAAAATATGATCGAAACATATTATTTAAATATAAAATGCGTATATGTCTCAAATTTGTTGAAGCTCTGATTTTAGTATTGATTGATTAATTAAATGTAATAATTCATAATAAGAAGAATAAAGATAATTTCTATTTCAGAAAGTAAAAATTGATTTTTTTATTGTGCAAATTTTTACTTATTATTATATGATACAAGCATTTTAGACAAATTTTTCAATAGAATATGTTCAAAAACATCTTTGTTTAATTACATTCTTAGTTCCAAAACTCTATTAGGAAGATAAACTATTAACCTGCAAGCCCCCGCTGGGATTTGAAAGCGCCAGAAAGGTCGTTTTAAACAGGGTTGTCGAAGCTATTAATTTAGTACAGATTCATGAAGATTATTGGTACACTGAAACGATATCAGTAGTCAGTGAAACACACCTGGCACTAACAATCTTGTTCCTGATTTTCTTCCACATACTTCTCTTTGTCTTTCAGTTATCATTCTGGGCGTACTTCTAGGAATTTTCTTCGTCATGTTCCTCATGGCCTGCATCGTCATCTTGAAAATGAAGTCAGCAAGCGGTTCAGGCCTCTTTGATTTGTAAGTTGCTGGAATTATTGACGTAAATTTACTAACTATATAAACAAGATGGTCTCTTGGTAACCTTGCCACTACAAACATGATTAAAACAACATATTTCAAAAAGAGTAACACGGGAAAAAAGAAAGAAGTCTTTTTTGCCGCCAAAGTTAATCATAAAATGTTTTTCGCTAATTTCCGAATATTATTTAAAACAACAGTAAAGGAACCTGAGTTACTAAGATGGAGTTTGCATCATCCTAATGTAACCTACCAATACATTCAGGAAGATTGTCGAACGTGTGCAGAAGGATGTATGAGGGGCTCCATCCGGCATCCTATTTGCCCTTTGCCCCTGTATGTACATATGTTACACCGAAGAATATGAGAAGTAGGTATTTACAACAATGAGCTGGAGAGAAGTTGGAGAAGTTTAATAGGTATGATACGGTTGACTCTAATATAAATTCAAATATGATAGACACATATTGAGACTAGGAAATATAGTATGTTTACCGAGTAATGCCGTATTATTTGATAACAATACTATTTACTTTATTATAGATTGTATAATGATGACGAAGATGACGATGAAGATGATGAAGACGATGAAGGCGATGGGGAAGACGGAGAGGAAGGAGGAGAGGATGGAGGAGAGGATGCTGCTGGAACTGGAGATGGGGAGGGAGGAGCGAAGCCAGAGGCGGAAGTTGTGGAGAAAGAAGAACCTGAGGAAGAAAAGGAAGACGCCCCAAAGAAGGGAGGAAAGGTAGGGAAGAAAGGGAAAGTAGGGAAGAAAAAGGCCAAGAAAGAGGAGGAATCTGCAGGTCTAAAGGAGATTACATCTATTGAAGAGGAAGCTCCAGATCCTCCTGTTAAAGGAGATGCTTCAGCGTCGGGACCGGCCGAAGACGAGAAAGTTGAAGGGAGCACAGACAAGAAGATCGAGAGTGACGTTGAGACTGGAGAGAAGGATGGAGAGGAGGAAGAAGGAAAGAAGGTTGAGGAAGCAGAGGATGAAGAGAAGGAGGAGAAGGAGGAAACAGGCGGAGATGAGGACTAGAAACTGGGGCACAAGTAAGAGGCACTATTTTGTATTTATATATAATGGAGATAGCTCGACATAGTCTAGTGGTATGCATGCCTATGCCAACTTGTCTGAAAGGGGCCAACTGCTGTCTTAATAGATGCCAAAGTGACGATCTAATTGGCAGAGTAGATACAAATAGAACGTGGAATCTTATTTTGGTTAGTTAAGAAGTATTGATTATATATACTAGCTTGGCTTTTTGACCAGTAAAACAGTAATTTCTCTCATAAACCGAAGACAATTGCAAAAAGTGTATCTGTCAATAAATGAAGTCGATAATTTATTTGAGACAAATTGTTTAAAGTAGGCGACACAAAGTCACTTTATTGATATAACGTTGATGATCTCTGAGAAGTACGTACTAAAGGACTGTATTTATGTAATTTACTCTGATTGAATACATTTCTAATGTATCGGTTTTGATATGAGGGTACGAATATAAGCTGATACACTCTTTCAAAGGATATCTCAAAGTTCTTGGAACCAATCTCAAGAGAATCTTTGGATTGGTTCTTTGAGACTTCTCTCTCTGAGATATGTTTCCAAGGTAACCATATTCATCATTCAGAGTTGTGTCAGTCGCAATATTTGTTGACATTTCGTAGACTACAGCAATAAAAGTAAATCAATAGATTGATTGAAATTTGTTTGCACAATTAGTTGAGGTGTTAAAAGAATATAAAAACTATTTATTATAAGAAATGCAGCATAACATACTTTTACTTTTTGTATTTTTTAATTAATTACCTTTCCTTATTGTTTTGATGGGATAAAGTTGTATTTTAAACTTTAGAGTAAAAGCTGTATAATACTGTACCTGTGAAATTTGATTTCAGGTTAGTTTGGGCGTGCATCTTTCTGGATACCAACGAAATATCATGGAACACTAACGAATAAACTAACCAACATGCTATTCTAGAGGCTTACTTCAATATGTGACATTATTCAATACTGGATGGCGCCCCATTTCAATTAATATAGTATTTTTGCAAACATTAACATTAACAATATCAAGTGATATAAAACGGCCCCGGTATGTGCTAATATTTCATCATTATGTTTGACATACAGATTCATGAAATATAAGCTACATTACTGGAGAAGCCATACTTTTCTTGAAAGTAACAAATGAAACCTTCAAATAACCAACCTGGCTTTAAAATATTTATTGATATTTTTAAACTTCACTATTTTCGAATATAACGTGCTTCTTTAAAGCTGAATGTTAGACGACTCTTGTTTGCTAATATGACAGGTTAATAACTAACATTTATTTCAATCAAGATTTTAAAAGCTGGTCATTTTTTACGCTTCATTTCTGAACAGAAGTACATTTAATAAATATACAAATGACTGCAAGGCGACGTATTTTATTCTTACTTTGAGCACGTGTAATAACTTAGCATGCCATATTAATAATTGTGTACACTATATATTTAAAAAATGTACTGTATTTTATACTTTGTATGTAAATGTATGCTAAATATACATATTAATATTGATATATGATACATGGCTTTTATTAATACAATAATTAATAGTTTCTGACGATTATATATATATTAGTTAATATTAGACAATGCAGTAGCCTCGTCAAGCCAAGAAAGAACAAGAGCGTCAGCAATTAGCTTGAGAATTGTTAGCAGCTCTAGTTATTAATGCTAAGGAGAATAGACCAAGCCAAGAACAATAGTGTCAGCAATTAACTTGAGAGATGCTAACAGCTTTAATCATTAATGCTAAGGAAAATAGGCCAAGCCAAGAACAAGAGTGTCAGCAATTTATAGCTTGAGAGATGCTAGCAGCTCTAGTCATTAATGCTAAGGAGAATAGGCCAAGCCAAGAACAAGAGCGTCAGCAGTTAGCTTGAGAGATGCTAGCAGCTCTAGTCATTAATGCTAAGGAGAATAGGCCAAGCCAAGAACAAGAGCGTTGGCAATTGGCTTGAGAGATGCTAACTGGGGCCTCTTACACAAAACCTAAGAGTGAAGTATTTATTAATGGAATTCCCTTTAATTGTAACATCTAAGTTGAAGAGCGGTAGAACCAACTTCACTTTTTAAATGCATAGTTGTGGCGATGACAAAGACTTTAGTTTTGTTTTACCTCAACAAAAAGTGTTTTAGGAAACGATTAAGTTTAATTTAGTTGATTTTAAAAGCATTTTTATTTATCACTTACAGAAGTAGATTATGTTTCAACTTTCATTGGGAATTATTTTCAACCTACAAGCCAAATCGCAACCTTTTTCTTTCTTCAAAGGAACCACTACTTGTGACTTTACAATATTTATGTTCCAGAAGTTTTACCGACGAAATCGCATGGAGTCATTTCACATGAACAATTTTTTTATAAGGCGTGTATTTTCTTTGCTCTTTGATATACTACTATATTAACGCTTTCTTTTGACTGTCGAAACATTCTTAGGTTCTAAAAATAAATACAACGTATATGATTCCCACATTTATTTTAGAACAAAAGATGAAGAGTAAGCGATCTAAGTTTTCTTCAAAAGCCAAACCACTCTTCACTCTTTTGGTTTTGTGCCAGCTCTAGTCATTAATGCTAAGAAGAATAGACCACTAACAAATCAGGCTTAAAAAGCTTAAATTTAATATCACCAAAGTTATAGTTAAGAAAATGTTTTTTGTAGCTATATTTACATCAGCCTTCTCCAATTGATATTTACGTTTTATCAGAAAATAAACTGTATCCGTCAAAATGATTTTTTTTCTGTCACTATCGCCGCATATTTTATTTTTACCAATACACGTTGTACAGTGATTTCTGTCGTCAAATATTAGCGCAAAAGGGACTCAACTGGAAAACCGCACATTAAGAAGAGAAACATGTGATTGAAATATTATAATATTATTGAGGATATACGTTTTTGAGTCATTGCATAACTGAGATTGAAATATAAGTGGCGCCAGGAATAGTTAATGTGCATTATAACAATTACTTCTTGGCGTCTTTTGATGTCAATTTCATGAATGGACGTTCCCCTGCTCCCCTCCCCCGATATCAGGAACTGAAGCAGCTGGGCTGGCTCTCAGAACAGGTCCACCAGACGGGCTCCGGCCACCCCACCTGGAAGCCGGTGTTCGTGGCCCTCTCAGACAGGGACCTCCTCCTCTACGAGACTGCCCCGGGAAGTAAGGAAGAGTGGGCCACGCCCGCTCAGGCCCACCCCCTCATCGCCACAAGGCTTGTCCACTCGGGCAAGCACCCCGGAGGCGTCATGGCAACGACTGGTGGCTTCTCCGATGTCATCAGCTTTGGGACTAGAACAGGTTGGTGCATGCGCGCGTGTGGTTTCGGGTGGAGTTAGGATGCGGTTACTGTATTTATAGCCAATCAGAATGAAGAAAATCGATGAAAATAACAACGAAATATATACCTTTTTAATACGCACCACAATATTAAAAACGTTTTTATTTAGTTGGATTTATTAGCGGTCTTTTTATTGTAATATTATTATAATAGTATGTAGATATTGGTAGTGTTATTGATTGGTATACTCAGAAGACAGAACAGTCACATCATAATATAATGTTAGGAATGTATTGATTGATTGATTGATCGGCTGACAATGGAAGACATGGTCAGATTGTTTCAATAGAATGTTTACTGCAGCAACACGTACCAATTGTTGTGCTGTAGTCTTGCCCTGCCTCTGCCCTGCCTCAGTTCTGTGTAGTTGGTGGTTTGTAAGTGTATTTGCAGTCTGTATAGCGACCTATAATCTACAATACCAGGCTGCTCTGGGCGTCATCAGTTGTGATATTCTGATCGGGGTATTACTGCTGCTAAAAGCCTTTGACTGTACATATAACTGGCACACCAGTCATCGCCCTTTGCTGGACTTACTCTGTTACACGCTTATCTCTAATACCTCGCAGTTGGGTGTACCTACGTTATATTAACTATGCTTTCTATATTGACGACACTTTATTAGATTTCTTAACAATAGAATACATTTAATGAAGAAGTGGATCTAATTTAGCTTACTGGATAATATACCTATAATAATAGATGATCAAAGCTGTTGTTTTATAAAAACCGTTTATTTGTTTTTATTGATTTTTTCTCTTTTTTCTAAAGAGTTACCCATTTTTCTAATTATCTGACGGCTGTTTTTATTCCTTATCTTGGTTGTAATTATATGCGTACCAACCTGTTTTGTTTTAATTTGATGAGTTTTCTGTTCAAAGAGCGATTCCGTTTGCTGGTAAATATTTTGTTGTAATTGTTATGACTCTTTTTTTATTCTAACCGGCAGGCTATGTTATTGTATGTTTCGTTTTAGCTGGCCTGTGCTATTAACAGTAGAAATATTGTTTCATCTATAAAGTCACTTCTTTGTTTCAGTGAAATTTATTTCTAAATGAGCATGATGCTTTTAGAAACGAATAGTCTTAGTGGATATATAATAGATTAATAACTTCAATCAACGAATAACCTATCATAAAGTATTTTGTTCCTTATGGAGACTTCTTAAATTATGTTGTGTAACCCACATTGATTAATTAATTTGTTTGACTAAAAGCTGCTTTTCATTAATTTGAGAAAACTTGCTATCTTTTTAATACCGTTGACGCAGGCGATGCAAGGCATATGTCTTTTCCTTATTGATGATAACATCAATTGCTGGTGTAGACCTAATAAGGGGGCGTTGCAAGCCTTAACTTCCCCCAAAAGTGCTCCTGTCACTTCTAGGAATTAATTGATCAAGAGTTGAGACGACTGTATTTTTAATTACAGAAGGCTAAGGGACTCCTGGAATCCACATATACACATCTAATGTGTTGAGTCTTCGTTGTACATCAGTGTGTTGACAAGTTTTCTTCTAACGCATTCAGGGGAGTCGCCTTGATCACTTTAACAAATTAATTCGGCAGTTTTGTTTTTTTCATATTCTTTCTAAATTCTTTCTTCGTTTTCTTTTGCACTTTTGTGTTCTTAGTTTTTCCAATTCTATTGATGGAAGTTTTCAGCCTCCTAGCATTACTAGAAAAACACATTTTCCGCCTATAATTGGCGCCCCGG
>JAYRBW010080583.1:0-47414 GCA_036023295.1 Invenusta paracnida | reverse complement strand
ATGGCAAAGCTTCGGCGCTACGCGCCTCAGGCCTTGCCATTACTGTCCGATTAAATCCGTACCGTATTCCTACATTATATCTATGATTCCACATAAACTGCATTTAAAACTTGGATTATATTGTTGACTTGTTTTAAGCTGTTTAAATACACCTCCAGTTTCCATTGCAGGTTATCCATTGTTACTAGGTAATCCATTGTTATTAGGTAATCTTTTGTTACTAGTGAGTCTAATTTCTTAGCCTTAGCAATAGAACTGTCAACATGTAAAGAATTAATTGATGAACAAACGCTTTTGAATAGCAAAAAACAGGATATCCTGAAAATGCTTTTTTTACGAGAAATACTATTATAAACTTCTTGAAAAAAGTAATTGTAATTCAAATATAATCCACAAATTTTACGCTAGACTCATTTATGTTTAAATGACTTGTTACATATTTCTATATATTTCATTTTTTTATTATATCACTATATTAATTCATATATATTTCATTTTACTTTTGTTACATAATCATTGCTCGCTATATGTTATAATGTTGAAATTATTTAATTCGTTTATGCTACATTGGCTATGTTATTGTATTATATACATTATTCCATATTGCAGCGTATTATAGAGCGAACTGGTTGGTTAACTCGTTGTTATGCTAATATGTGAGTTAATTTAGAATATACTTTCAGAATTTTTTGTTACGTAATAGGGCACACATTGAAGAATATAACGAAGTAAGTGAACAACGAAAGATGGAACGAAAAATACGTTAGACAGCATTGATTAATAAATAAAATGACATTCAATGATTTATTTTCATGTTTTTGTAAATTATTAGTGTTAGATATCTTAGATTTTTATTATATGTATCTACTATTTGAGTGTTAGCAAATTACTCTAACCCTGTTGGCAATCAACGAGCACATGACAATTGCACATCGAAATACACAGTATTAGTTTTTAACCATAGAGTAATAATTATTACTCTATGTTTTAAACGATCAAAGTTTATACATTTTATTATAATTACTTTTGTAAAATATACCATTCAAAAGTGTTATATAGTTAACCATATGTAGATATTTGTTTTACTCAAAATATAATAATTTCTAGATTTTCTATTACCACAATAAAAAGACTACCTACATTGCTAAATTTTAAAATATATGTTTTTCTATAATAATATATAAATGAATTATAGCATATACTTTTTTTTATGATAAATACATGTATTAACCACAATTTCAAAATGTACAATATTTTCAATAGAGTTAGTTATGATTGTCATTAATTTCTACGAAGTTTTCCTTCTATGATCAACTTGTTCTTCATACATGTAGGTACTATTTATAACTTATAAGCAAATTAGTATTTTTATCAGTTTAATTGTAAACTATGTCATAAGGATATGTCCTTATGACACATGTTATAATTAGTCACACAAAAACTATTTAATACATTTGTAAATACAATGTTGGAAAAAGTAATTATTAATTTCAAAGCCATCTGCTACAATTTTTCTTTCTCATTTTGTGTTCATAGTTTATTAAATAAATTGAAAGCAAGCGATTTCTACACTCGATAAGCTACAATTGATTTCAACATAACAATATAACACGAAGGTAAAGGACAATAACCTCAATGAAATAGTTGTTTACATTTTACTTTTAAAATTTAAGTTACAGTATTTCAATGAAGTAAAATCTCAAAGCTGCCCCGTGTTTTAAAACTCCATATGTTTCCATGATCAAATAATAAGAACTACATATATATAATAATATATGCTTGTAAGAACAATGTGGGTATTACTACTGAATAAATGTGTATTACTGCAGATTAGCCATGATGAGGTATTTCATATAATTTCCATGCGTTACGTATAACTTTAGCCATTTTTTCACATGACGAAATTTTCCTTTATTTGCATAACTTCCAGTATGTTTTACGTCATGTGGTGCACTGGGTTCTTCAAAGTTTTTATATAAAACAAATAGAATTGCTTTTGTCTATTATTTATAAGATAAAATCGATTAATTTATTTCCTGTTAAATGATAAACATATTGTATTATTTTTAAAAACAATTCAGATTCATGTAAAATATACATGTACTCTTTAGACGTATGATAACTTTGCATTACCATGTTATGTAAAGTTATGCTACAAAGTTATGTTGATTATAACTTTAAATTCTTCCATATCACGCCATAAATAATCGCTATAACTAGCAGTAAATATATATTTTACTAAATGAAAATTGATATAAAAAAGTTATTTTTAACTAGACGGTTTCACATAAACCACGCGCGCCAGGAAGCTTTGATAAATTAAGTATTAATAATAAACTCAAGCAAAAAGTTTGAAAAGTCTGACAATAATATGAGTGTCTGAGATTTTTCATCTCCCGCTTCCCACCAGTTATCTGCCTCTGTGGGTAAGTTTACATCCATTTATTTAATTTGGATTATCACCTTACTCTAGGTCAGTGCACCACTCCGGGCGTATGTCATTGTATACATGGCTTTGCAACTCTGAAATTCACCTAAAGGGTTAACACTAGTCATGATAACTATATGTAGGTCTTTGTTATAAATCTGACATCACCTAGGTAGTTGGAGAGGTAAACTACCAGACACCAGTTAGTAAACCAGCAGGTCAAAATTGTGACAGCCCGCAGCTACAAGCACCCCAGATGACGCGGAGAGCGTCAAGACATTTTACTGACTTATTTTTAGTCATTCAAAACAATTCCATGACAAGTCAGAAAATCCAACCCGGACCGGGATTTGAACCTAGCACCATTGATACTTCATCTCAACGTGCTATACACGGAATCAAACAGGCCCATTACTGCTGCAGTCAATAAAGAATGTGACAATAATAGTTATATGAAAATATTGTTTTGTTGAATGTGTAAAGTATTGAATGATAATGATTAAACAATGTATTTATTGATTATTGTGTATTTATTACGTTGAATTAATACGTTTTTTATTTAATAGATCAAGAATAAATTGAATCATCTTGTATATATGTCACTGCCATGGCCACTAAAATGTGCACTATCAAAATAAGTACTAAACATTATATAGGAGGGTATAATTAACTTAATCATTTTTTAAATGATATGCAAACTTGTGCGTCACTTCAAAGAGTATAGCGTATTTTCTTCGTTGAGCGCAGTAATTTCGTATAAGCATCCATATCAAACTCACAGTTACAATAGACACCGTACTTAATTAGAGCCAAATGCGCCAACACATTACAATTGACGTAGGTATAGATCATATCTATATAAACATGTTAGATTTACAATTTCTTTAAAAAATTAATGCCCCCAAAAGAGCCAGCAAATCTATGCCCTCAACATCAAATATATGCGCTGGTGTTTATTCTATATTTTTAACATAAGTATCTAATGGCTCTTTAAGAAATGGTTCTCAGAGGGATAAACGTTTAAAGTATTTAAAAATGGTTGTATTAATTGCCTCATCAGAATAATATTGAAAAACTATCAATTATGATTTAGCAGAATATTCCAAAAAAAATTAAATTATTGTCCATGAATCGATATAAAAATACATTACAGGTCAGTAGCAATAGTTTTTTGAATATTGGAGAATAACAAAAGAGCATTTTTAATAGGATTAAAAATACCACCTGAAGTTTATATAATGAGAATAATACTAGAATCACGACAAACTATGAAGCGTTGAATATCAATTAGTGAAAATGCGCTTATTCTCAGGAATACACTATTATATGAAATAGAGTTGCATTGTAGTAGGTATGTATACGCGCACAGACTATATATACAATGTAAGGTGATGTAAAAATATGAAAAACAAGTTAATAAATAATACTATCATGCTGACATAGGTCGAGTTATTGTTAACATATAAAGTGTAGTCCATATAATAAAATAAAAACAACATTATAAAAATTGAATCATCAGTATAATATAAATTTAAAAATTCTAGAAAATTACTAAAAAGGTAGATTCTTTACTTTTTACAAAAGACAAATTTATTGGCAACTACTTTAAGATTTAACGAGTCTATTTTCTGATCCTTATGAACAAGTAGAAGCATAGTTTCTATGCATTAGTGCCTGAAATAATCAACATGAGTACAACTTCAAAAATAATCATTTTTGAAAGAAAATATTTTTGTGCTAGACAAAAATTTAGTATAATTCATAAATTTAAGTGAAAAGTTGGTATACATATCCTTAGTGAGCTACATAGGTATAAAATAAATCACACTCGATTTGAAGAAATTTTATATTGATGAAATCAACTGCTTCGATTCGTGGTGAAACATGATTCATTTGACAAATTTAATGAGAAAGTTTTTGGGGTGAATTAATAGTTTATTCCCTTCCTAGTTGAGCATACATAGATTCTATCATATATATTTCACAATCATGAACCTCAAACAATATTAATCAATAGTATCCAATGCCATTCTGATGGTAATGACCATCAGATTCTCTAGTTTTACACCTTATATTAGTAAATTTCTTTTCTGAAATATTTTGGCTGAAAATCTAGCGGTTTGAGATATTTTTTCTACGAATATAATTTATCTACTGTCCTGTTCGGTTACCGCATGTTATTAAATGTTTAAACCATCATTTTGCGATAACTTGGCCATCTGAGCTTCCATGGATAGCATAATTTGTCTTTTTGTCTCGGTAATATCGACTCAATTATTGCCATTTCTATTTATATATTTCACTTTTACATTAGCTGTATTAACTAAATCCTATTTTTATGGTAATAGTATCTTGAGTTTCCCTTAAATATTATATTGTCAATAAAAGCAACAAATTAAAGCAAGTTTAAAGCAAGTAACACTACTATTTATATTTTTGTTACCTTAAATATAAAATTAATTGATTAATATACATTCAATTTAAAACTTAAAATTTTAATTTGCTAATTCTTTTTTTAATGTATTTCAAATGGAATTTAATAAGAATAATGAACTATAACTATAACTAAAGCCAAAAACAAAAGAATCATCGATTAACTTGAGAGATGCTAGCAGCTCTAGTCATTAATGCTAATAGACTTATTTATACTGCTAATAAATCAGGTTAGAGTGCATTAAAAGTTCAATTTTAATTATCAAAACGTAATCATTTAGTTCACAAGAACTATATTGCATATTAAGTGTTAAACTTTTAAAGATTATTCATACATACCTTTTTAAAAAGCGTCAATTTCGTTCAAAAGTGTTTCTTCTTCTTATTAGTTAATAATAAATTGTTATTTTCGTCAGCCTTCTTGATTGATATTGACGTTTCATCGAAAAAACATGTTTCTAAAAAATCATTTTCTTGGAGGATGTGCTAGAATTTTTAATTATTAAGAGCTGTATCATGGTCTTACATAACATTATGTTTAGAAATAATAGCGCAAAGAAATACTAGAAAATTACATCTTATTTAGGTAGTCATGCGAATATACTATTAAATGTTACTATTTCCAGGTGAATTGGGATATATTGATAAGGCAAGATATTTCAAGATTCTTGTTTTGATGAATATGTTTTAATTTCCATATTCAAACATTTCCTTAAAAATTAAATTATTAAAATTCCCAAAATTGTGTATAACTCATATATATAAATATATTGATAATTTTCAAGAAAATTAATCTCATTAACCATTCCTTATATTTTGATTCAAAATATGTTTTGCCAAATTTCACGTTAAAAATAATAATTTATTATTCGCATTGTTGCATTAAATTCCTCATTCAAAGTCATATATAAAAATAATAATTGATATTAAAATAAAATCAACTGCAACGCAAAAATAAAACTAAATGAAAAAATGTTAGGACAATATTAAAAGACGTAGTTCAGCCATTAAGGAAATTTATATTAAAATATGCCAAAAATTGTGTTATAATGCTGGCTATTAAAAATCCTTGCAAAATAAACCTATGCAAGTATGAATGATTTACACAAACTTTAAAGCTCACAAACATAAGAAAACAAATTCTTAAAGAATTGTTTGTGTGGTACATTTTATAGAAGGATAGAAACTCGCAAGAATATATTAGTTATGTTTAATAAACTAAGTAATATAAAATAGAAAAATTAATGCATTAAATACCATAATAAAAATGTTTGTTTTATTATTTTTTTAAATTTTGAGTTTGTATAAATTCATCTGTTTTGCATGGATTTTATAGTGTTAATCAGATGTAGGATAAAACTTATAAATGTTGGCGTATTTTTTATATTAATTTAATCAATGACTAAACTACTTGTTTTAACAATTTCTTAACATTTTTTTAAAGTTTTTTGAGCTTTTTCTTGGCTATTATTTATGCGACGCTGTCATTTTTATTTCGATTTAAATAATCGTGATTATTTATCAAATGACTTGTTATACCTATTCATATATATTTCAGAAATGCAATAAATGACAAATCATTCGGTAAATTATAAAAAATCAATAAATACAAATATATAATTTATACATACATATATACATATATGAATGTATGCATAAGTTATGGAATATGCTAAAAGAAAATAATTATTTATTTATATATGTTATGTTTAAATGAACAACTACACCAAAAAGACAACAAAAATGTTGTAATTTTGCAAAATAAAAAGATAACGATTTTAATTCGAATTTATAGAGAAATAGATAATTTTTTGCGTATAATTTTCAAAAATTATACGAATATAGTAAGTTAATACAGTGCTATATTTACTACATTATTTTGTTTCCTTCTTTATTAATTCTATATTTTTGTTCAGCTTTCAAACATTTTTTATATTACTAGTTCTATGTTTTTTTTTTAACATTGCTATGTTCAGTTTTTGAAAAAAAATGCTTAGTGCGGGATCATTTTATACAACCAACACAAACTTATGTTTAACAAATCTGAAATAAAACACAGTAAAAACTTCGAAATTCATTGACAACATCTGTGCCCCGAATGAGTGTTGGGTAAATAAGGAATTGTAATAACATCCCGAGAGATTGTCGCGTAATCGTATACAAAGCAAACAAAGTGAGTTACATAGACTCGTATATAAATAGATCTTCTGGATTCAACTAGAAACACAACATTTCCTATTAACTTTAAGCAGTTCGCTCATCACAACGTAAAACCAAAATGTTCAGCACCGCCCAGTAAGTAAACCAACATGCCTCAACAAATATTTATAGTTTTAAAGTATAAACTTGATTCTAATTTGCATTTAGTAGCTCATCATTTTAGTCAGAAATTTTGTAAACAATAATTGTTATTGCAGATTTACTTTGTGTTCTTTTTTTAATGTGAAGTTGAATAAATATAATGTCGTTTCTTAAATCATAACACAAATTTTCACTTTTATATTTTATATTTAATTTAATCCAACTTTTTCTACCGCTAGCAACATATATGAATATACATAAATGTATACATATAAATAACATTACAAGTACTTGTAGGTATTATACATATCTTTTTGATTATAATTTCGTCATTATGAACAAGCATCTTTCCAGAATAGTGTTTGCTTTAAATTAAACTTTTTACTTTCTTTTCAGACTCTACGCTTTGTTTGTACTCGTGCTCTGCACAATGAGTTTTGTTGCTCAAGGTACCTTCAATATGTTTATATAATTCTAATTATTTCAAATAAGAAAAAGTTTACAAGACATTATTTATAACAGAACATTTATATTTAGTTTATTGTTATATTTATTGTTAAGAATTATTTTCTTAAACTATCTTTTTCAAATCTGCATTTTATGATAAATGTATGGTACACCAATATGTACAAATATACCAAATCAAATTGTTCTCACGGTTTAAAAATTGTATACATATAAAATCACTCTTGTATTCATAAAATCAAAGTGCCCTAATTCCAGATTACTTTTCTATATCAGCAGAATATTAATAATGAATGCATTTTTATAATAAATTATTACCTTGTAATTAACAATTTTTAACAACTTTATAGAAGCATAACTTTAGTGTAATCAAAATGATAGACATTTGAAATACACCATCAGCATTTTAGAAATTAACTTTTAACATGTCTATACTTTTTATTTAAAAAAAATCACTTCTAACGTGCATTTTTTCAGTGGCCATTGCCGGTGATTCTGACTCTGGTTCTGATAACAAAGGTGCTAAGGGTAAAGAAGGTAAATATAAGTATTTTATTTATATTTTATATTATTAAATATATTTTTAATTTCTTTTCACTGAATATGACCTTAGGTTAATGTATGTACACCTAAAAAACAGATAATTAAAAATTAATTACATAATTAAAAAAAGTCAAATTAGATAAAGGTCATTCACTACCTTTTGTATTTTAAAACAATATTTCAAAATATTTTACACATTTAAATAATTGATAATATTCTGAAATAATTATTATTTTCATACTTTCTTAAAATAATTTCGATACTCCTTGACAAAAATTGACTTCTTTAATACTGCAAACTTGGGATTTATTGCCCTTTTTAAATAATTAGATAGTTTTGGGATGTTTGCAAGTACTTTGTTTTATTTACCTTTTAGAATTTATAGTATATAATCAATTGATTTTTAAGAATAATGTAAATATTTATTTTCATTTACGCTTATTTATAAATATTTATAAATATCATATTATACGATTTTAGTAGGCACTTAGATTTACCTTCTTATTTATATTTATTACATTCTTGTCGATTAACCTTCGCGTGCTGTCATTATTATAACTATTATTTTAATATATAATAAATATTTTTTTAATATATTTTATTTTGTTTATTTATAATATCATTCTATAATGCTTGCATATTTATCTATTTATAATATGAAAAATCTACTTTTGTTTAATGCTCTAATCTGTGTATATTATACCTTTTCCTTTTCTGTCTGTGATTGAAACGACATTTCTACAGGAATTCAGGTATATTAAACTAACAACATATAGTTTTACAAATTATATTTATAACAATTTTACATAGATAATAATTGTAGTTACGTAAAATATTCAATTAAATCAAAATATATTAAATATAAAAAGCAAAGTCACCTTGATTCATTTTCGTCGAATATATTTTATTTATATTTAAAATTTTCCACTTATTTAGTGCATCATAATTAGCGATACATAACAAATAGTATATCAATATTTAATCATTTATCAAATTAATTTTGAACACTATATTTTTCTTGTAAAAGGCATTTTGCACAATGTCAACGAAATTAGTTTAGAATGTTTAATAATTTTCTTTTGCAACATATTATACTAAAAGGTGTCACTTTAATTTTTTTGTTTCAGTACCGATGGTAATTCCAGCAGGGTAAAGGAAGAACCCTACTTGTTCCATTGTATTAATACGGATGCAATGTTTGGGAAATTTGTTATGTTCTTGCGCAGATGCTAATTGTTCTGTGATAAATACAATATAATTTTCGTTTCATACACTCTCTTCTTGTTTAAAAAATATCGTATGGTTTGTGAAATTGTAATTAATTTAGAGTATAAATATGTTTATCAAATAATTAGTAATATTGTAGTACATGAAAAATTTAAATACTCTAAATAATGTCTGACACTTCTAAAAATAGTGTTAATTTACATTCTAAATGTTTGTATTTAATTGTAAATAAGTGTAATTTATTGTAATCTTTATTCAGGAAAAATAATCCATTCTCTATAAACATTTATCTTGAGTAATTATTAAAGATATATAAGTATCAAATTAATAAGTGCTAGCGTTATGTTCATTAATCATTATTAATCATTAATAAAAGTCGAAAGTTTTAAATATTACGCAGATATGAAATATATAATTAAACTTGACAATTAAGGAAAAAGCGAGTAAAATGCTGATATAGCCATAAACTAAGTATCTTGACAGAATCAATTAAATCTATTTGCATATGACCAGTGCAGTCAGATAAAAATTTACTCACGCGGTTTTAAATACTAATTTTACTATTTATTTATCATTTATAGAAGCTGGATATAAACAAATTATTTAAGCACCGTGGGTATAAAAAAATTAATATCCAATCGTCATAGAATAAACTAAAATGGAATAAAACAACGAATATATTTTAAATCAAGTAAGCATTTAAATATACATATGTAATACATGTATACATATGTATAATAATGACACATATTTTTAAAATGTTATCACATGATAAAGCTTTAAAATTCAAACAGTTTAAATTTCTAAATAGTTGAATTCTCATGATAAAATAGTGCAAAAAGAGTTAATCTGTTAAAAAATCTGTCATGAAACAAGAAGGACGTCTTCTTTGATATGCATCTATCGGAACAGTTAACAAAAATACTAAGTCATTGATATATTTTGATAATCTCTGACAATAGATTTGCTTCCAGAACCTTATTCAGTGGCAGCCTCGGCAACATAATGGTTAATTTTATAAATTACTTGGATATAATTCGTGCTTCTAATTGTAAAAACGCACTATATCTAGGTTCTCCAGGTAGTTATAAAAAAGTTGTTCACGACTAGATCACCAAAAAAGATTTAAAAGTGAGCTTGGTAATATCTTGATAAATTTGATAAATAGGCTTAAATTAGGTAGATATTCTAATTTGAAGATTTATTGTGGCATATTCTGATATTTTTGAAGGCAATTATCTATACATAAATAGATTTCTTGCTTACCTCACAATTACTTTAGTTACTGGTTAACTATATCTAGTATCTTACTATCTTAACTATATATCTAGTTGATTGGTTAACTATATAGTCAGGACTGTATGGCAGGCAATTTTATCAGCTGCTCGATATAATCTCATTAATTGCATGATGAAATGTTAAATTAACAATATGTATAAGCAAAAGTTATATATCCTATATCGGTGGTTTAAATCTTGGTATAATAATGAATGTGGTATGTTGCATATTGACTATTCTAAGCAGCCTGTCCTCAATATTCAAGATTACTCATCATTCTATCAATAAAAATAAACAATGCAACTTATTTGGCAATCAATCAAAATCACGCGCTAGAGACCAATGTATTAGTCAAGGTATGCTCGTAATACTGTGCATTTAATTCATGTCTATTTGACTGAATAGGTTATTATACACTTTTTATTCATCTAAATAATTACTTTTCTGCTAATTATTGTTTAAAATTGATAGCTGTGAATTTTCATAATTTTTAAGTGATTATACTCGTATTGTATATCAAGTTGTGAAGATTTTTTATTTAGGCACACTCATCTGATGATTGTTAATAGCCATTTAAGCGACCGGCTTCCCAACTGCAAGAATTGTGGAAAGTATACATACTCTATAGTAATGTACTTTGTCTAGTCGGAATATTGTGTTTTTAATTGCACATATTGTACTTATAAATTTGACTTAAATGTTAGTTTTTGCTTTATTAAATAGCTTTATTATTTATTTAATTCACACAGCCTTATTCGATTATAATATCATTACTGTATTTACAACATCTTGCATCTTGATTTTAATAATGTATGGTTAGTTACATAATGTTTTGTACAGTACAGTATGGTATATTATATTCATTATTATATAGCATTTTCGCCATATTAATTGTTGAAGTGAAATATTAACTACTTGGATACATATATCGATTTTAACAAAACAGATCATACTTAAATATCGTTTACCAAAATATCTCTTGAAAAATTTATTTAGAAATGACTATAAGACATGAACGTTTTCATATAATTATATTCATCAAAATTGTTAATATTATCAGATTTATATTACAGATTTATCGAACAGTTATATATTTCATTATATCTAGTGGATGTATTAAAATTTCAAAACAATAAATATATTATTACTCTTGTATAATTCATATCGTAATATATCTCTAAAATAATATAATTGTAGGTATATTTTTCCTGTCACCTTTTTATTTTTTTTATTTAAAATTATATGTTATAAGATATATCAAATTACTCTAAATATTATATTATATTGAATT
Source organism: Invenusta paracnida (assembly GCA_036023295.1). Taxonomy (NCBI): domain Eukaryota; kingdom Metazoa; phylum Platyhelminthes; order Proseriata; family Coelogynoporidae; genus Invenusta; species Invenusta paracnida. The sequence goes on along the minus strand of JAYRBW010080583.1, from coordinate 35,448 downwards.
AACCATAATCTAAAACAAATATATTATTGATATTTAAAAAATAGCCAATAAATAAAAAGATATATATATGAACAATTAAAATAATTGACTATAATTGACTACAATAAAATGAGAATTTATCAAATATAGTAAAATTTCTCATATACTACTCCGTAGTAACATAAGTTTGATAATATTATTTTAAGTATTCATAAATAAAGTTGGCAATACTAAGCCGAGTCAAATTGAATGTCAGTCATGTTTATGAAGATAAGAAAAAGGACATTTTCTAAACTAAGTACACATCAATTTATTTGAAAATCAACAAAACTTACATATATGTTAATGTGTCATTGAAATGAAACAAATTTCACACTTGGGCATACATATAACTAAACTGTCTATAACAAAATTAATTCTGAACAGCATGAAATTTGTTCAAGGAAAGCCTAAAAGAAACAATATGATACTAAGTATTCTAATTATCTACATAAAGCGACATCTTTTAGACAAACAACATTTTATAATGAACATTATTATATTATGTAGATAGAGTTTGATCTATGGCATTAAACATTACAAAGAGAGGAGTATAATTACGATATGTAAAATAACACACAATAGTTCCTTTGAAATATACGACAGATAATAAAGAGATGTTATTTCTATATTATACTGTGTAAGTTTTTAAAAATCGGCTAATAGACAACAAATTAACAACAAATTTAATAAGAACTTTTGTGAACAATACTGGGCGACACATATAGGAACAATATAATTATAATTTCACTATATATATCAATGTTATGAAGTGATTATAAATCAATATAATATATATATAACTGATTCCTTACATTATGTTACAATATCAAAATAAAACCTAATCTCTATATATAAATAACAATGTTATTTCAAATAGAAGTTATACATATTTTATAGTAGACATGTATGTATCTGTATTACGCACTCCAACCTTGCTATAACAATAAATTATAAATAAATACTCAAACTCAAATGATATGAGGAACGAGTACGGAAATCTAAATCTCAAGCATATAATTCAAAAAAAGAGGGAGCTGGATTCTGTTGTCAGAATCTATACACCTATATAGTATATATATTACGTTACGTAGAATCTACCATATAAATGTAATCTATGTACAGGTTCACAACCGGAGTTTCAAAATGTACTCGAATGAGGATATCCCGATAACTTTAGACAACTTGTTTTTTTTCGTTAAAAATACATTAAAACTGAAGAATAACTGTGTAGTAAAAAAATTCTAGATGAGATTATCTTTTTATCTCTTTTACATACATGAGCTATTTAAGAATGTGATTCGATAGCTATGGAAGACATCTATAATGTCATACTTAGAAACTGTAAGGTGTACTCAAATATATTCACGAAATAAATGAACCCTGATCCAACTTTGCCAGTTGATATTTTTCTTAAACTAGCATAAATTCTCAGGTATAATTGATAACATTTTTTATGACAATCTGTAAGGAGGCTGGCTGAAGTCACATTTAAAGTCAAGAAATGTAAACCGTATTAGGTAATCTTCTTCTAGAAGTTTTAAGAGCTTTAAAAATGTTAAACGTAATTGAATTATAATATCAAAATCATTGCAAACCATTACCATTCTTTTTAAATTTAAGATTTAGTCTTTTTGAATAAATATCTCATTTTGGGAATACCCATTCTTTATATAATTTATAATTCTTACTTTACATGTTGAAATATAAATTTTAAAACGATCCACTAAACTTACGTGTTTATTGTATTTTCCATGAATACATTAGAACATAGATTTACGTGTTATGCCAAGCTGTCTTGTGTAGATGAATAATATGATATAATAACAAGTGTATGTAAAAAAAATGTGTTTAGGTATATATTTTGCTATCAGCAAAACACAACAAATTAAATCTAAAGTCGAATAATAAACATAACGTACGCTATTATGTCACATAGAAGTATCTCTATTATGAAAACAATAAAATGGAAAAATAACATTTACTATATATACTACAGGCTAATAAATTATCTCTGGGTGGGCGGAGGATATACAAATTATACATGGACCTACCTCTATTCACACCAAAGAAGAAAAGACTAGTTATCATCTCATATATGTAGGTACATATTATGTATGTATATATTAAATATAGATATCTAATATGGACGCTATTATTCAGGGGAAATTAACGTAAGGTATCGTTTTTCACATCAATGTAACATCTATGGTATATAATATCTATATATCTATTAATTGGAATATAGATATAGCGATATATTTCTACAGCATACAGTAATGAGGAAAATTAATCAATTTTTATCAGTAAATATTATGCATCTCACAGTGTTGGTTGGTTGGTTGGTTGGTTGGACTTTGTCCAAAAGCATGTGTACAATGTTTGGTCAATAATATCAATAAAAAGGACCATATTACATGTAACAATATTAGTATCATACATTTTTAAATGCTCTAAATATATAGGTACGCTTATAATTGAGTTTAATAATAAATCTAGTTGAACCTAATTTGAATCAATGCAAATTAAAAAACTTAAAATACGATTACAAATCCAATCAGCTTCTAAAATAATATAATTGTTTTCTTAATATCACAGTATTGTAGGTGAAAATATATCACTTCCATTTCGGATATATATACATATGTGTATATTTGCTTTCTAGTCTGCTTTCTAAGAAACAGACTCTTACTAAAACTAAAACTGAACGAAATATCCAATATAACATTATCTAAAAGCTATAAAACAGATTAATAGGTTAAATATATGACGCTCTCATTTATTTTAGATGTTAAAATAATATATAGTTTTTCCTCTACTATGTAGTATAAAACTAGTTTTGTATGCGTATATAATGTGGTATGTCTCATGTCTCAATAAATATGTATTACTCAGTATATAATTACTGAGTATAAATGTGATTGATGAACGAATCAATAGATAGATGGAAAAACCAATTGTGTATGGAATAAAGAAGTATAATTAAATATGAAAACGTAAAGAAAAAGGATGAAATAAAATAGTCTAGTTATATACTTGGAGAAAGAATAAAATGGGGTTAGAGGAGAGAGAGAGAGAGAATATTAGACTTTGGCGCTAGCTGAAGCGGAGGTTTCTCCATTGTTCGTTGGTGGTGAGGATCGACCGGCTTTTATGGGGGCCTCTTCCGGGATCTTTGATTCTGTGTAATCTAGCTCCATCTTTGCCAGATCCGTATTCGCGGAGATGAGCTCGTGCATCGCGCAGAAGGATTCTTCTAGCGCTTCGGCAAACCGATCCGCTCGAATCTCTGGGTGATTGAGCCAACAAGAGATAGCCACGACGATGTAATCCGGATGGGGATTATAAGCGGCGCCGTAACCATTGGGAACCACCGCACCGTAGCAAATGAAAGTGTCCATTGAGGTGGGAACCTTGAGCGAAGAATGCAGTTGAGCCAGAAAGGGTTACATTGGTACGAATTCTAATTAGAAGTAAGTGTTGTTATTACTATAAGTATATTGTAAACTATATATGTATTTAAAAATCATTAGAGTAAATAATCTATTTACTTTATAGAGACAAGAAGCATACTTACAATAACTCACACAAGATTTAACTCAGTCAAAATTCACACATAAATAAATCTTACAAACGGAATTATCAATAATAATCAATAAATATAAGAATATCTGTTTATTTGATTATTTGTTTATTTATTTATTTATTTATTTATTTATTTATTTATTTATTTATTTATTTATGTATTTATTTATTTATTTATTTATTTATTTATTTATTTATTTATTTATTTATTTATTTATTTATTTTTTATTTTTTTTTATTTTTTTTTATTTTTTATTTTTTTTTATTCATTCATCTATTTTTTTTTAATTGTTTGTTTGTTTGTTTGTTTGTATGAAAGAATAAAGACGAATTTGAGTTGCAAATGTTTCGTTATAGTATGTTATAGTGGTTATATAAAATTATACTTCACTACAGTAAAAATGCAAAGAATATAATATGTCTAAACTGTAAAAATAAAAAATAAATATTTCCAGTATAAGAATATTTATATATATTATATTAAATATTTATACCCATATTTAAAAATTAAATATATATTTGCTTTCTTATATAAGCTATACTTTTTTTCTGATTTCTGATTTCTGATCTAATCGTATAACGTCAAATATTAAATACTTAAGTCTAATTTTTAAATTATAGTTAGAAGTATTATAGTTAATAATTATCACTTCAACAATGAATAAATAAAAAAAAAAGATAAATAAAAATGAAAGGAAAGGGTGATTTCAATGCATGTATTTGTTATTCCAAGTAATAACAGGTTAATTTGTATGATTTGCATCTTACAATTTAAAATAATATAGTAATATATTAACATTTTTTAATATTTTGTGTGTTCTAAATATAAAGGTTTTTTATTAATTTGAATGTATAGTTACACCACTTTTAAATTATTTTAAAATTACGCATGTACTTTTAGCATACTACTTTTAAATTGTAAGTAGCTTGGTAACTAATATAAAACTAAATTATAATTTAAAAGAATTATTTATTGGTTAACTATAAAGCTCACAAAAAAAATAATTTAATTTTTATTATTTGTATTTTATTATTTTTCATTAGAAATATATGTTAATGTGGATTAATTAACACTTCGCCTAATTAAATGAGTGCTTAAATGATACGATTACTTTAAATGATATTTGACTTTTAATAAAAATACATGTTATAGGGAGTATACTGAGATAATACAAATACAAAAGTTTGAAAATGATTTAATTATTATATTTCTACATATTAATATGAAACTAAAGCAAAACACAACATTTCAAATTTAAAACAATATACAAATGAATTTATTTGCGAGAAAATATTGTACATGTTTCTTTACACAAATTTCTCACTTCCAAAACGTATACATTTTTTATTATTAGATATTTTCTGCATCTATTTTCTAAATTATATTGATAATACTATGCGTAATATATACTGATGTGGTGAAGGCATTCATACCTTTCTGGTAAGGTGGATAAATATATGCAATTCTATATATTATGCGCAAATATGTGTGTGTATTTCACGCTCAAATTCATCACACAAACTTAAAATATGCTGATTTATGGAGAGAAAAAAGTTGTGGAGTTGAGTAAAAAGAGGAGAGATATCTAATAAGTGGTACGTGGTATTAACAGACAGTAGAAATTTGACATAAACCACGCAGAATAAAAGAAAAACCAATTCTGGATATTATTTACTGCGAAATATATAAGCATATAAAAAGGAATAAATATACCTTTTTTGCATTTTTGTTAACTGATTTTTATACAGTCCTTATTTCATCCTACTCTTCTTCTTCTCTTTCGCTCTCCTGGTCTCAAGCAGAGTCTATCTCCAATTTCTTATAGCTACGTACGGCTCGCTCTCTCTCGCTCTTTCTAGGATCATAACGCTCTTCATTCATCAAGCGCAACTCCCCTCGAGTTACCCTCGTCTTCGTTCTCCTTCATTCCAAACAGGAACCTGAGCCCAATTTGAGCCCTGCCTTATGCACTAATTGATCCAATTGGATGGGGGCTAAAAAATAAGCGCGTTGATAGAATTGACGATTAGACGATCTCAATGCGATGCTAAAAAGAAGTATGTTCGTCATATGTACATGCTTATATTTCATCTTTCTTATTTTTTCAATTCTCTGTAGATGTTTTACATCAAACATATTATATGCATTCATATATATATATATATATCCCCAAATGTATAAGGAAAATACATTATATATCACATACTATAGGTAGTGTATTTATGTATAAAACAGAAATGAACAGATTATTTTGTTGTATTTGCAATAGGAATATAAAATTATTTTTTTATTAATATTCCCATCTATAACGAAATAATCGATAATTTCCAATATGTATATTATATAAATAAGTCTACCTATACTATGTATATTCAATTTTGAAAAATGTCTAAATATGTGAATACATTGACTAAATTGATGCTTCATTGTATGCATCCTCAAACCGGTTCTTTGAGAGTTTTAGTATAAAAATAGTTATAACCTCCATATATCAAGCATACTATTATATCAAGTATGCGTTTAGAAAAGACTGTTTCTAAATATGAACAGCATATTTGTAAAAATCTAAACTTTGTTTTTAATACATACATATTAGCATTAAATCAAATCACAATTTAATTATGCGTCGGATTAGAACGCTTTCCTACACATATATACCTATTATATAATGATATTCACATGCATAAATTACATTTTTGAAAATGATATATAATTCTATTTTTACTTAGAACATTATAGTCAAGCAACGATAGTCGCTGGTAGTCAATTCTGTATTTCAGAATCATAATATATTAAAAGATATAATATTTAAATAATATACATATTATTACAATTTAATACAGAAGCCAAGATAAATGAGAAATAATTGCCCACCAAAATGTCCCTCTAGTGCTCCCTTTCGCTTATTTAATAGCAATAAAATCTTTCTGGCAACTATTGTTTAAATTATTGCCAACTTCCCTGACGATTCCGATTTACGCACTGACAATTAATGGGCAGATTTATGCTTTTAACTGTCACGATTTAGTCTCTCTATAGTGCTCTGAGGCTGACTACGGAGGGAATAACTGTTCTGGTATTTTTGGAAAGCACAATATCATCCGACCTTCTGCCTGTAAAGATTCAAATCATTATAAGAATGCAAGATAAGATCTCCTCACGCAGAAAAGGAAGTTTATCATAAACCCGAATGATGTTTCGGTTAATTTTAGTTGTCTGTATTTGATTCTCAAAAATCCTTCGTTCCTCTTTATACAAAATCTTCCGAATCTTTTATTGAACGTATAAGTTGTGTACAGATAAAATATAACAAGCAAGGATCTACAAAGATAATGAAATATATTCTGCTTTATATCAGAATATTTTATTAGTCCAATCTGTGTTTTTTGCTGCACTGTCTTTCACGAGGAGAAGGTATACATGTTCATCAAAAGCAGCTTACATCTCTAATTATTTAGTTCTTGGAAAAAGTTATAACTTTGGTAGACAGAACACACGCAAATTTGAAATTATTATATAGAAACTGTTCACCATAGATCGAATTGCATCAATACAATTATCGGCATGTTTTAATTTGGTCTAGACAATTAAATGAGAGATTCTATCGAATTTTTATTCAATAACGATGTTAATTAAAAAATAATCGTTTCTTAAATATAACACGAACAGTTTTTTTAATGTATTCTACATAAAGCATAAACGTCAAAATATATCACTTATACATACATATGAAATATTCTCTAAAATTTACAAAACTTCAACTACAAATAACAAAACATTATTTTTTATAAACCGGCCTCAACTCCTAATCATTATATCCATTATATTACAAAACTATTTTGACCATTAATAAATATGTCTATTTTAAGTATATTATCTTTGTACATTATTTGTATATTATCTTTAAAAGTACGAAGTGCAGGGTATTTCATTCAATATTATTAATTAAGCCAAAATATGTATTCAATTTAAGCTTTTTTACAATCATGGACAATTTAATGTTTTGAATAGGCAAAATATAATTAAACTTTAATTATTATGTTTCATTATATATGCTACGATATATTTGAAAAAAATGTTTAAAATGTTTAAATTTTAGTTGAAAAACTAACCTAACGAACTGTCGCCTGCTTCAGCTTACTTTTATCTTGTTTATTAAAAGTTGAATATTAAATATAAATAGGTTGACTTAGTCTTCACTAATTATATACCTAATAATAAGTTTCAAATAGTTTTACCTTTTACCAGAAATTTCACATTTCTATATAAAAAATCTTTCCTAAATGTATCTATACATAATCTTCAAAGCAATTTAAATTAACGTAAAGGTCCAACAATTGAACATTAAATGTACCAATTTGTGTATGTAAAACTTTTGCATTATTCTATCGTCATCCTTGGCTATTTTTATTCTATGAAATTTGAATAGTATAACAATAAATTTATTTTAAAGAATCGAAAGATAGATTGTAACAAAAATAGACAATTCCTCATTTTCTTATAATGACAAATTGTGTTAATTTTAATTTTATTGTATTGTATTGTAATAATAAGCACAATATTCTTTTAAATAAAAGTTAGTAGGTTAAATCGATCCCTGAGTTATAAATAAAGTAAGATTAAAGCTACAATTTTAAATGCATAAATATGTTCAATTCTGATTGATAAATTGTCAAAATAAATAAAATTATTGCTATCAAATATGTAACATATACACCTTATACACATGTATATATATACACATGTACACCTTTAAAAATAAGGACAATAAAGCAGAATATAAATTTCTATAGTTAACCATTAAAACTGTATTAATATATCCGCCATATCAAGAGTTTTTCGAAAATTTCAATTTAAAATTGCAATATATTTCAAATATTTGAGTAATATAGTAATTATACTAAAACCAATATTAGAAGTATTCTTAAGTAAGATATTTGATAGTTCTCTAGAAATTATTTTTTTACGTAAAGAATTAAATATAATTGTATATAATGACTATATTAAGAATTATAATTTCTATAATTGCTTCAACTTTATATAATAAAAACTATGTACTGTTAAATAATTACTCTATAAATTCTATAATAACAAAATTATGTAGTATTAAAATTCTATAAATTGTTAATTAAGCCTTCTTCTTATACATATATAGACTATATTCTAATATAGACTAAGAAGGCCAAAATATAAGTTAAATACATTGTTTAAATACACCTAATATGTTTAGCGATTGTTAAAAATAGAGAAACACTGAGTTTTTATATATATTTGCCAAATATACAGTTTAGCTCAATAAAGTTATAAAATTGATTATATATGAAATATTTAGAGAGTGCTTTTAGCAATATATATTTATAAGATAATTGTGCATTACATAAGATGACTAATACATGTTTAATAGTATATTTAGCAGCTTTAACATATTATATATTCCTGTTTACATCACTTTGAATTTTGTTTTAATAATACAACACGTTATTCAGAAACCTATACTTAATAGAATGCTCATCTAATAATTATTACAGATTATTGAAACAAGAATTATATATTTGTAATATCAATTTATTTTTGTCAAAATTCAAAAGTCTAAAATGTTCCACAGCATTTTTGATTTCAATTTATGTGTACATACGTACAATATAAATATGTATAAATAATATTGATTTTACAGCTAAGAAATATATATTTTGATATCGATGAACTAAAGCTGCAAGCTAGCTTTATCAAATTCAAGTTAATTGGTGTTGTTTTCTTCTTCGGTAACGTGACTGTTATCGTGACTGCTAACGTGATTTTTCTCATGCCAGATATAGATGACTGATATCATACTGTCCGCAAACATTGTACCTTTTTTGTGAAAGCTGCATATTGTATATATTTAGAAATAGCTCTATGTTTTGCACTGTAAGAAAGACAGTCACATCAATACATCATATATATAATGGGCTATTTATCTCATTTAACATTGTAACTCTCGTGTAGATATTTTACCTATTTTTTAAATCTGAATGGCTAATTTTATCGAACTCTTACCTGACTGGTTGATAGTCGGAACTGATTAGACTCTAGATAAGACGTGTCCTTGAACATCTCTGGCACGGGTAAATCCAGCTCCACAGCCGTCTCTCTCAACCCGAGCAGATGGTTGTCCACCCCCTTACCAAGGATTGTGTGCAACATAACGTCAGTTTGCCAGTCGAGAGCGCGCCGAAGGAGTCTGATCTTGTCGTCAATCTGATAAGTGGACAAAACACTTTGATGGTGAGTTATGCTACATGAAGCAAACAATAAAACACAGTTACATCATCAATAACAAAAGTTTCAATTTTGACATTGCTTTTCAATTATTCTTACTTGTTTATTAGTTATATAAGTTTACACAACAAATATACACTATATTTATTTTCTAATTAAAATATGTGTGATATTTATAAACAATTATGACTTCTTATAATCAATAGGACACTAAATGCTTAATCCTCCAATTGATTAACTCTTATTATCCAATCAAGTCTCACCGAATGATCGCCCTCTCCCTGCATTGCTCGACACCATTCCAGCGCCGGAAGCGATGCGGCGCGAATGTTGTCTACTCGGCCTTGATAAAACCGACGAATTGAGGCGCTCTCGTAGGTGTGAACCAGAAACCCGTGAATTCTATTCGAAGATTTCACACAGAAATGAAAATATATCATTTGTAACATACGTACAATAAATAAAAAATATTAACAGAATTTGATTTTCTATTTAGAATATTCCATTTTTGAATATAATCGCAATTTTGATAACTGTCCGCAAAATTTGTATATTAAGTAAGCAACGTTTTAATTTAAAAAGGGTTGGTTTAACTTATTTTTATAAATTATTAACGCTATGATCTTTTTAATTCGCAATGCTATATAGCTCAATTACACAATAACACAATTAGCTCATACGAAAAATCTACATGCAGCTATAAGAAGGTATATGATATATACTATCAGAAGATAAAATATTACTTTAACAGCTATACCATTTAAAAGTTATACTTTATTTTAAACAAATTATCGTATAGTGTTGCTAAAATTAATCACCATGTTAAATATTCTGTTTATAGCAATTATAGTTCCAGATATTTAAAGATTAAAAATTCACATTTTTCGTCTTCATTATTGTTTATATTATTCAGACGTCTTTCAAAACTTTATCCATTTTTTATTAAATTTTCACATATATTAGAAATATTCCGAAGATGAGAAATAATATTTGATTCTGGCTACCTACATTTTGCTAAGTATATTACTCGATATAGTAATACAAGAATACCATAGTCTGTTCCTCAAACGTTAAATATATAGTTCAACTTTATTAAAGCAATCATCTTCCATACTGCTTGGTTCCAACGTGGACCCAAGATACGAGTCTCTTCACTCAGCAGCTTGGGTCAATTGTGGGGCCCAAGATAGAAAAACATTTTATTATGCAACCAAATGAGCTGATTTTTATTAAGAAGATACTTATAAAATAATAGCCACTGGTCGGACGGCACTTTATTTAACCACAGCCACTTTATTTTTTATCACTGCATTTATAGCTGCATTTATATAGCCGCATTTGTATAGTTGCATTTATAAAGCCGCCTTTTTATAGTTGCATTTATGTTTATAAAGTTAATCAATGCATGTCATAATCTAACTGGCATGAGTAATTGGTCTAAAACTAATTTCTAGTCATCAGTTCATAACTTTAAAACTCGAAAACACAAAAACTACTACACTCAGAGAACGCTTATTACCAAACAATAAAAATAAATATTCTTTTTTAGAATAACATGTTGGAGTATCAAAAATACTGATGTTGTTATTAGTCAAATATGGCAAAAGTGGATTATCTTATATAATGAAAGAATTCAAATATGCATCACATGTGTTAGCTCTTTAATAAAAATAATGACTGTTTTAAACTAATCATGTTTATAATATTGTACAACTTGTTAAGATGGTAATTATGCATAATATTATATATAATTCAATATGTTGTCTATTACAAGTGTCATTTTACGTATCTTTTAAAATTACTTTTTATATAATATGGTAGATTGAATTCGTGTGTAGCATCAAAATGCATAATTAAATTAAGTGAAACATTTATAGTTTTTAAAAGAGCTAACACATGCGGAACTCATTTTAACCAATATTATAATATTTGAACTAACACAATTTTGGCATTTTGGCTAAAATTAATAATATAAATATTATTAACCAATTCAATTTATAAATTGAAAATAGAAGATTATGTCTAACGAGTAATTTCTCTAATAAATTAATAAATAATCAAAACGACAGTATAACAGTGTTAGGTATATTGTACAAATTAAATAAGATATACCTACCTATAGTCATAAAAATTAATGGTCGGGATGAAATTGTATTTTGTAATTTTTACACACTTAATTTTAACACTTTCATTTTTTAATGCATTGAAATAAATACGATTAAAAATCATTTTTACCCGTTTCTAACTGTATTCGAAGATATAGTTTCATTGAATTTTGCATAATCTGATTTAAGCAAATATAAATATATCTTTTTTATATTGCATTCTTTTTAGTGAATATAAAATGTCATCATTCTGCTACTAAAAATAATAAATATGTCATAATTAGAGAAAGACAAATATAGTTTTACTTGTAATGTGCCAATTGAAGAGCCAATTGAATGAAAGAGTCGGGACTCATGTTAACGGTCTTGGGGAAATCCCGGCCAAACTTTTGGAAGCGTAAGATATTAAGATCAAGGTTCTCCGCCAAACTGGAGAAAAAATGCGTAAATATTTATATTATACTAAAAATATAGTTATTTAAAAACACATATTGAAAACATTTCTCACAAATTATGTTCGACTAATCAAATTATGTTACTTTTTATTTTATTTTTTTATATATATACATCTGTATTTGTAAAAAATATTGCATGCATTTCTTATTATTCGATTTTTGCGTACTACTCTGTAAATTGAAGTGGGAAATAATTTGATTAATTAGTTATTTATAGTAGTAGGTTTAATTATTCTTTGGGATTTGAACATATACATATTGGGGTATTTGGAGTGCTTTTTTAGCATAGTAACATGTTGTAGCTATGAAATCATATATATATATATATATATATAGAGAGAGAGAGAGGCATAAAATGGATTTATCATAATTTGATCACCTGTCAATCTCGTGTTTAGCTTCGACAATCTTGGACTTGGTGAAGTCGTCCACCTTCCAGTGGAGCTTGTGAGGGAACGCAAGATCGCAGATCGAAGGACAACGCATCAAACGCCTCGCTTTCATTTCTTCCCTGCGTGCAAGAGAGCGAGAAAAGAGAGAGGAACATGACATTCTGGAGGCTGATATAAAGTCAATTATGGAGGCTTATTAAGTAAGAAACTCGGGAAAAGAAAGGAAAAGAAGGAAGAGAAGAAAGTTTGAGTAGTGAGCTGTTTAGTTTACGCCGAGACGAGTATGCAATCTTACTGAACATGAGCAAATGTCTTGCCATCACTCTATTGAATGCTGTTATTAATATTATGCAAGTGATAATAGCCCCGGTACAGTTATGGTTAGTGATATTCTAGAGCAGCTTGTTCGATTGAGTCACATCATGTGTCAGCGTAGATGACTTTATTATCGAGAGCGACTAACTTTCTTTCTCATAGCCAGATTCTACCTTTCCCCATCTCCAACTTTATAAATAGATCACGGAATTTGTTTCCACACAAAATGGTCTCATTTGAGTGTGTCATTCCATCCAGTGTTTATTGGATTGAGGGAATAACCAGGAGGATTGTAATATATTGTTCAGTAAATGCTTTAGTTTTAGCTTTTCTGTTAATATGCCATTTATTAGGCATTATTTTTTGCTTGAAAATAATAATGATTTTAAAATGTTAATATTGTACCATTTAATTAATTATTTTACTGTGTTGATTTTTCAATGTATTCATAACTTTCCTATTATTGAAAAAATATCAAAGATTATTTTTTCTATAAATAATTCTGCCTTTTCTGTATATATTCTCGTATTTTGTGTCTTATTATTGTCTTGGTTTATTTTTCTTACTTGACTTATCTGAAGTTTTTCCTGACTCATTGACTTATAGGAAGTTTCATGAAACCATATTCATGAACATTTATTTATTCATTTTAGAAAGAAACATTTTATTTCTCGTAGAAACTTTAATATATTCACATTTTTCACAGATTTTGTACGTAAGATACTACTCTGTAAACGACTATCTAAAAAAAGCAAAAAGGCTCACATATATTGCAAAATGTGCTCAATCAATCTGATCACGGCGATACCTTCTGCAACAGAGTGTTCGTAGTTGAGGCCGCAGTTACCGTCCTTTGAAATAACGAACTGAAAGTTTAAAGAATTCCATTTAATACTTTAAATGTGTTTTAATAAATATTAAGCTATAAAACGCACAGGCCCTACATAAATAAAGCATTTAGATTTTAAATGTACATATACATATAGTTATATTTTTTTATGCATATTACAATATATGTCAGTCTAAAGGCTATTAGTACCTGCAGTAAGAATGGTAATTAATAAACATTCTAAAGGTAGTAGTAATGAGAAATATAAACTTTTAGATAATAAAATTTATAACTCAATATTAAAAATATACTTATAACGAAACACGAGTATACATTTTAGTAATTTTAGCACATTAGAATATATAAATATTAGGACACGTATTTGAAGCAATTGACAACTGTTGATAATACAATATAACATAAAAACAAATGATTCAATATATTCAAGACTGATATAATCGTAAGCCTAAAGTATTCATAAATATATAAATATTTCATGAAATACATTGTATGCCTGTAGTTTAATTTCATTTTTTAATCTTTAAATCAATTCCTCGAACAATGTCTTAGTAATATAATACATCGAGGAAGGAATTGATTACATCATTTATGTTAAATCTTATTTTAGTAAATTTTAGTTAAACCGAATGAAATTTCGTTTTATAGATATAGTTAAATAATATTCAAAATCGTTGATTTAAAAAAAAGCACTAAAATCTCTTAGCAAAATATATTTATATGCGTATATAGAGATTAAATTATTTCTTTAAAATGCATCATATCACATTTCTACTTTATGATGCTTGAAAAGAAACAATTACAAATATTTTATTTAGGTATATACAACAATAATATATGCACATTTTAACAAAATATGTTCTTATTACAATTATAACTCTGCAGTTAAAATACCCAGCTAGACATTCTCCCTAATTATGCTTTTATTTTACTGAGAAAATAGTAAGCTCTGTACGGTCAAATAATAATCACTTTGGTTTAAATGGATAAAATAGGTATGGCAACATACTACCTACGATTTTCCTTTATTCAAAATAAAAGAGACATAACATTTAGATGATAACTATGTTAATTACCTTATCACGAAAACAATGATTAGATATGAAGTAATATAATAATAATAAAACATAATTAATACACATTTTCCGTTTAAATTTATCAATTAATGACACATTTTAGTTTGCAACTTTTACAAAATAACTGGTTTCAACTAAAATCATAACTCACTTCAATCACACTTTTTAATTTAATTAAACCATCAAAATACGCATTAATTTTACTACTGAAATTTGTTAAAAGCATAAAGATTTGCTTAAAAGAATACATTTTATTTTTCCTTATGTCTTCGATGAGGTATCCTACATAAAAAATATAACCATATCAATGGCTTATTTTGCACACATTGAAAGTATATATTGGTCATTTTGCGCCTCCACCTTTCACTGAGTAAAGATAAAATGTTTAGTCTCATAATATCTTTTCTAGAGATGTATAGACGTTTTTATTTTATATATTTGAAAAGAACTATGGACATCTCACGAAGTGAGAACTCATTTTCCTAATTCTACCATCTTTTCATTCATTTTATTGCTGCCAGCGGAATAATCCAGTAACCCGAAGAAGAAAGAACTCGAAGTAGTTTAAGTCGATGGTTTACCGATAGTTGACATAGTATAGAACTGCAGTGGACCCAAATAAGAAAGCAACGCCTTTGTTGTCGAACATACATAGTGTTTTGTTAACGCCAATAGTTGACACAAATCCAACGACAACAACACAAATTGCTCCTGTTTACTGGGTGAGCCAACTCCGTTTCAATAGCGATAGCGTAACTAAACAGTTCCTACATAATATAAGGAGAGAAGTGAAAGAGAATGCGGATCTACCTGAGAGACAGAAATCCATCAATCGTGAAAGTAGCTGACTGTCTCTTAAAAGAAAGCGTCTATATAATATTAAATTGTGCTCGAATTTGGAAGGGGTGCATACACATTGTTGAATGCAGTGTACACTCGATAGTCTACAGTGCGCGATTGACTAAGACTATGAATAATTGAAATGGTTTCTGTGTTAACTTTTAGACTGAATGGGAAAGCTTAAATTAGATATAGTTCGAAGAAATTTTTTGTCGCAGTTTATGGAGAAATAAAATTGAAGAAACTTTTTCGTATCCAGAAAGTATTAAAAAAATGCGAATAATATACGCGAAGTATACTTGTGATGATATTTTCGCGCACGTTTATAGTTTCTTCAAGTAGTTGCCAAATTCGGCAATCAAATTGAGATGTCTATATCAGTTGAGTGAGAATAGTTGCAATTGTCATAAAAATTAACTCGATGTCTGCATTTTTTCTTTATTTGTTCACTAAGTGTGTATCGGGGTGGTTTTGACGGATATCATGAAAGGGGACAGCTAATAGTCTATATGAAAAATAAGACATTTATAAAGTCTAAATTTTAGTAACATAGTGAGCAGTGAGCATACTCAACTCGAACCATTTTGAGGAAAGTATGTATTATGTGTAAAAATAACTTTACCATTGTTGTAAATATTTTAAAGGAAATAGTTTTTAAAATATAAAGAAATAATTTATCCAGGAGATATTTATAGTTTTTAAATAATTAGCTTCTTAACACGAACATTGATTAAAATAAATTAATGATAAATCCCAGATTATAAATTAAATTTAGTCAATTTTTAAGCCAATATAAATTGTAAACATCTTAACAAAATCGTTCTCAGTAAGACAGAGAGAGTGTCTATTGTTTTATAATAAATGTGTACCTATTTCGATTTTTATAAAAATGATTCATCTTACTTATTACTTAAGCAATGATTGCAAATTATTATCTGTTTTATATACTATTATGAATTATTCCAGGATTACAAATTATACTTAATTTGAAATTTAAATTTTTATATTACAGGTGGAAGATTATTATTTTATCTAAATATAATGCATTTTTATATAATAACTATTTTATTTAATCTAGAAATAATGAAAACATCTAAATGAAGCAACCAATCACAGAAAAATCGCTAAAGCGCCATATCGAAAATGTTTGCAACTAAAGTGGAGCAATATAAAGTTTTATTTGTTTAGTATTTATGACACCAATTACGATGGATAACCATGGAATGTTAACTATCAAAATATTAGATTTAATTAAATATTACATTTAACCTTTAATTTTTAATAAAATGAAAAACACATACATCTAATTTTTTAAATAATTTTAAATGGATTAAGATTATACTTGCTAAAATATATTAGTTTTATATAATATGGCAGCATTTCAAATACATAATATTAACATGTTGCTGCCACACTAGTGGCAATATATTGTTTAAACAATATTTAAGCATTATGTATTCACACAAATACAGAATAAAAATACATATTTACTAAATATCAACATGATGTTTAAATCATTTATTTAATTAATTTCCGGGTTTAATTTACAATGTACTTTATATATTATTTGATGCGTTATAATTTTATGCATTTTATGTAGTTAATTGGCTATTGTTTAAGAAATTAATTAAGATGAAGTATAATTTCGTACAAAGCATATTAACAATAAATGTTACATTTCATCATTAAATTCATATCTAACCTCTAAATAGTGCAACTGAAATAATTTGAAAGAAATTGTAACAGTTGTTTCATTTATTAAGCATCTTAACTGTTTGTTTTAAAATAGTTAAATTTTAATACATTTTCAGAAATTTTATTTATTAAATAAATCAAGATCAAACAATTTTATTACTCAACAATATATCATATAGTAAGAATATCTGAGATTGTTTATTGAAACAGAGCATTAATATAAATTCTTTATTAATAATTCTACAGGAATAGGAATAGTTATGTAATAAAAACTTGTATTAGATTATTCTTCTGTAAATGTTTATTAATTATATCTAACGCAGATAGGTATTGGATCATTCAACTGATCGATATATATTTATAGTATAAATGTATATCATAAAAATAATTTACGTCAAATTAAGGAAAGTTAAAGTATTAAATGTGTCAATAATTATTGTAAATAACAATAATTCTGACTCCGAATTTATAAAATAAAATACATTTATACGAATATTTTATTATATTAAGATACCAAAAAAGACATAACATATTGTACAATTTTTAGTACTCTATCAACTTCAAATACTTTTTTAATAATCTATACTATATTTCTGACGTGATATTAACAAGTTTTTTTTCTCCTTATATTATAAGAGCTCACTAAATATATGATATTTAATAAAATATATGTACATGACTTTTGCCTGAAAACTAATACGAGTACTATGTGTGGAATGAATATATAGGAATTGGAGAAGCAAGAGAATACAAATATTACTTTTTACACATTTAGAAAGCTTTGTTTGTTCTAGAAGATTTCTACAAGACTTTGTTGCTAAATGAATGCGGAGCAGAAAATGTCGGGGTCTTAGACATGATTGAGAAGCAGGATATGAAAAACACAAAGGCATGTGTTTTGCTATCTACATACCTTGATGACAAAAGTGTGGTTAACAAAATACGAGTGTAACTACACTACGAATGCGACCGTACAATTTCGGATTGCGTCTTGAAAATCTTATTATTTTTTCTATAGAGTTAGAATTAGTCGAACATAATTGCAGAACCCATCAGATCTCAGAGGGAGGGTGCATAAGCTCCGAAGAAAACATAGTGGGTTCCAAATAGTCGTGATGCAAGTAATTGCCCTTAATTATAGAAGATAAAATCTTTGTCTTTAGATGCCAGTGATGAATGATCTAAAATGGTCTCTGTGATTATTTTCCATACTCCCCTATTGTATAGACACAGGGTCGTCTGAGGATATAGTATATAGTGTGCTGTACTCAGCTAGAAACTCGAAATATAGAATAAAAAACGAAAATAGCAAATCAAAAGGATTCGTAAGCAACTTTAAAGTGATTATATGAGTTTGGAAGATAAAATGAATCTTGTATGTAGCAAAAAAATAAATAAAGTAGTAAGTTTCCCATTCGAATTCTAGAATAATGCATGAAATTTTATATTTTTACTTGCCTATAATTCCAAACATATTTTATCTTAATATGTTAAGTTAAAAAAACACTTCGGGGTTTTGTGTCCTTTTTCTTTGAGTAATAATGCCAACATACTTTCACAATAATCAATTAATACGAACTGTATTTTTCTGACTAACTGCTGGATTAAAACTGGGTATGACCAATATACTTTATTATATTAATATGTAATCATAATAATTGTGTGATACTTAATCAATTCTATAAACTATACTATAGTTGTCGTCCGCATTTCATAATTTATGTTTTAGTTTTTCAAAAGTAAACTGTTGCAAAATTTAGTATAAATAAAAATACATTAAGTGCGTATTATGTTTCTTCTCCACGGATAATAATTTATTATTTATAATATATAATATATAATATGTAAATATTCTCGTATATGATAATAATAAATAATAATAATATACCAAAAAAATATACTTATTGGCATTATAAAAGTAACATTTTATACGTTACCTAAATGTTTTATAAAATGAAGCGCATCTTACTTTGACCGTCGAGGTCAATTCACACCAACCGCATATATGTAATGCGGTGATAGATCAAACAATTATAAAGAGTATTAAAACTACTATCGATGTTGCCCTTTTGATGTGAATTTCCCCATAAAGTAGAACATAATTAAACATTTTTACTAACAGCGACTCACGCGCTCCGTGTCAACAGGTCTTTTCTTAATGATAGTTAGCACGTTTCACTGGAGTGAAAAGTAAAACATGAATAGGACAATAAGTAACCAAATGATACAATACGAAATATTTCAAATAGGATAAATGAAAACAAATGCGGTGAAATGTTAATTAGTAAATAGGAATCGTTTATAGGGGGTTTTAACTCGTTTTATTTATTTTTTTAATATGGTATGTAACTGACCGAAAAGCATAACTTTATAGCAGAGGTATAAATGTTATACTTTAATTTATTAAAAATATATATATTTATATAAAAATAGCAGCAATAATTTGATTGACGTCATCACAATATATATATGAAATGTATTATAAATTAACAATTAAAAATTATGAAAGAATAAAATGTCTTTATTTAGTACAAACGTTATTTCATTCAAGGAAATATTTCATTCAGTAAAGAAATATTTTTACATAATTTGACTAATTATTTTATTTTATTAAGTTTAGTTTAAGTTCATTTAATTTGTGGATATCCGGTTCTAATTTTCTATACAATTATTTCAATATAACTTTATTTTATCAGGAAAAATATAAACACAAATGTTAGAGTTAAGCATGTATACTTGTACATGAAAACTTGGGTATAGTTATCATACAGGACAACTACATACGTTGTAGACCTTTTCTTTTGATAAACTTTAATGAGTATATCGATTTTGGATGAGAAACGAAAATAACTAGACATATTTCCAGAATATGAACTGTAAATGAACGCAGACTGGAATAAATGCTATCTTAGTCTGGTCATGAATACAGTTTTTCCTTTGTCTAAGTTGAAAATGATTATTTTGTATTCAAGTCTTTCTCGTGTCAATTAATTGGTCATGTATGTATGTACATGTTAGTTGCATAATGAATTTAATAATCATATTAAATAAAAGTAAACAAATAATAATAATTATTAAAAACCTACAGTTTTGCAAAATAAGGATGATTAGTAATTTTTGTGTGTTTGGATTGTAAAATATATATATGCAAGAAATATTGATATAAAATCAAAACAAAATAATGGAATAGTTCTTTATTTTAAAATATGACAATAGTGAAGATATTCAATCAACTATTCTTAAAATAATGTCTATTTTAGATATGCTTGTATGTGTTTTATTATTATTAGAAACTTATCCAGAATTCAAGTGAAAAACACATTCAACGACCGGCGATTATAAAAATCTAATATTACTTTCGTTTCAAAAATTAAAAAATATATTTTTATTTTATTTTTATTATAATCAATATTAGATGCGCATATATAAATAAAAATATAATTAAGAACTTTTTTAAAATGTGCAAATAACCAATTTTATTACAAAATATATTGAAAGCAAATCCAAATGTTTTTAATAGTTCTTGCTGTAAATGTGTTCTATATAACGGACTCTGATTAGACAAAGTAATAGCATCAAAGTCAAGAACAAGATATTCAGAGTTTTTCATGATAGATATACCAGCATACCTAGTCATTAAGGCTAAAAAGAATAGGCATTGTTTTGATTGCTAATAAATTCCATTAAAGGGCTAAAAGTTCCATTTTTATATCAACGTAATCACCAGGTGCTCGGTAACAAAATGCACCTAAAATGTTAAACTTTTGAAACTTACATATATATCTTTTGAAAGAATTCAATTTTAATTTGAGTTTCTGTTTATTTTTCTTCATTTCTTCATAGTATTATTTGTATAGGTAAAATTATTGTTATTATTTTCATCATCAAGCATTCATAATTGACATTGACATTTTATCGGAAAATACATTTTTCGCAAAACAATTGATATTTTCAAATGAATCGCTGGAATGTTTCATCAATAAAACAGAATCGCAGTCTTATCTATAAAAATATGTTATGAAATAATAATGTAGGAGCTACATGAAAACTATCACTTAGGAGTAAAGCTATATGCGATTAAAATAAATATAATAATTTCAAAGTAAAGCAGGAAACGTTTATACGACAAGATATTTGTAAATTCAAATTTTAAAAAAGAAACAATTTCCATGTTCCACAGTTTACACCAAAATTTATTATAATAATAAGCGTATATTTGTGAATCAAAGTACATTAATAAAAATCTTGTGCAGCAATAGAATAACACATATTAATAAGGAAATCAATCATTTTCATGAAAATTAATCATATTAGCGGTGCCTTATGTTAAGTTTTAAAATAACTTTGCCATATTTAATGATTATATATATATATATGTATATAATTTATAAATTAATATTTACATTGTATATGCATGCACTACATTTTTTGATTAGCAAAAGGTATTAAAACATTGTGCAAAAGGTAATTGGTATTAAAAAGAATCGCAAAAATGTTAGCCAAGAAACGAACTCAAACACCGAATGTTAAATAATGTTGAAGATACGTAGGTCAGCTATTGATGACATTTATATATAAGAAAGCGACAAACATTTATTGTTATATGGTATATATAAAAATCATAAATATAGATAAATATATAGCATATATACAAATTGGAAAATTCATAAGTATATCAGAACAGAAATTCAAAAAATATTGAAAAGATGCATTTTTTAAATGAAACTCGCACTAAATAATTAATTAATTAATAAAAAATAGTTTAAAAAAGTAATACATTCAATATTTTTCATATTTTTCAATATTCAACATTCATTCAGTAGCCAATATGTTTTTTCTGAATTTTTGCTTTCTTATTTTTGTGAACTTTACAGTTTGTACATATATATTCTATAACATATTGATATATATGCAGTTTTAACAGTCAACATATATTAATAAATTATTATTAAAGCCTTTTTATATAAATTTCATCTATGGTTTATCTATCTTATTTTTAACATTATTCATTTAGTGTTACTCGTTTTTAGACTTTTGATTTTGAAAGACAATCGGTTTTGTTTTGATAGTCAATTTTTTTTATTTGCAAATTGACTGCAAATTATATACGGAATACGAGAAGGTAATGTACGTTGTATAGTAATAAATAATTAATAAGTCAAAATATGCAGCATAAATATTAGTTTTCGAGTTGTTATTATTCAATTCTAACACAGGGAGAGACAGTACAGGATCAGTTTAAACCTTTATAGGTAGTACATCAGCAGTACATTATTAGCCTCGAACCTTATCCTATTATTAATATATTAATTATCTAGTAGTACGCAAAGAACAAAAGTAGTCTATCGATATAGAGAGTACATCACCACTTCTAACCTGCATAGTCTTGTCGTACCACCGGTTGGCGGCGTTGTGCTTGCTTCCCATCCCATGGAGCATCTGAAGTGCCAAAGAGATGTCATCCCGGTGCTGTTGACTTCCTTCTCCGCTGTGTGACAAGTGGACCGGCTTGTCGAGACAAAGAATGAAGATGCAGTTCTCGATCAACTCAAAATTGGCTTTATTCTCACCAACTATTGAAGGTGTGGAAAAAGCACATGTGAGTTTGCGTTTGCAAATTTATTTTGTCGTATCTAATATATCTAATCATAGAGCATACTTGTATTACATTGACAGTCTACAAGGCGAACTATAGTGCCAAACGGGTATAGTGTGAAAAATATGAATGAATAATAATTTTATTTGAGGCATGCACATAGCTATAGAGAGATTTTTATCTTAAACATAATATTAGGTCACGCGTTTGTGACATACGCACTTAATTATATTTTTTTATTACTACTAAAACATTCATTTCCACATCTACATGCATAATGTAAAAACAATTATTGCATGTTTGCAAACATTGACAAATGCATAATATTTTATATAGGTATACTAAATTATATATGATATATTTAGTTAATACTCCAATTCAATTTATGTAACCTTATGAAATATAGTTTAAATTTACTCAAAATATTAAAAAAATTATTTTAACATTTCTGAATAATTATTTTTATGAAATAAATTTTTAAATAAACATTTTTAATATTATTTTTTTAATAAATTTACATTCATATTGCACATAACTTTGCGATAAAATAACTTTTGATACTATATGCTTAAATTTGTTCTAGCATTACACTGTATATTTGTTAATTGTTCTATTTGTATAACCTAATTGTTTATTGAACCATCTTAAAATACATCGTAAGGAGGGTATGCTGTTTACTATTCTATACGTTGACTAACAATCAATTATTCCTACAGAGCGGTATAGGTAGACTTACTTTCACCCATATGCTGATGGACTTCGGCCCATTTGTCACGTGGGAGGGCCGTTAGAATTCCAATTGGCTCTTCACGCGTCTCTTCTTCGGCCAACTTGACGATCCGACGGAGCTGATTATAGAGATCTTCTTCGCTGAGTCGAGTTCCATTGGATACCACAACCAAAGAGTAGAACTGAAGCATGCGAAGAGATGAAATAGAAATTTAAGTAGGAGCGACAAATATGCCAATATATATGTAAAATCAAATATAACATTTGGAACAAAAGAGAATCACCCTAATTTCAATACTTTTGCTGAAGCACTTTAATCTTTGTCTATATAATAAAGTTGATATACAAAATTACAGGGGTAAATCAAAATGAGATAGACCTTATATTAATTATAAGTTTCTAAAAATGATGGTTCAAAGCTATTGCTTTGTTTCTGTGTGATCAAATAATATATTATAACAGAGTCATAACTCAGTATGTAACAACTTAATGAGTGAACTTGAAACTTTAATATATGTCATAAAGAAAATGTTATTTATAGAGAGATACTATTCACCATTTCACAATCTAATTTAAAAAAACAGGTTAATTAAATTCAAATATTGATTATTATTAAAAATATGTCATTTTATTCTTTCGACTATGAATATACTTTTTGATCCGTGAATTTTAAACACACGCAGATGCACACACACATTTATATGTTATATATATTTTTTTTTAGGTCATAATCTACAAGTTTATATATTTAAAAAAAATGAAACTATTTTAATAAACTAATAAAACGTTTAGCTTGAGTAAAAAGGTCAAATAAATGTATTAAAGTTGAGGTATTTTGACATATATTTTCTATTTGTTATACTTATTTTTTGCTATATTTTTGTGATAATCGTCATATAAATATATAATCCATGAAATCCTCATAGCTGTAATAGTATAGCAAGACATATAGGTAAACATGAAGCTAAGACTTAAAGGAGTCTCTTTTTTTTTTTTTTTATATATGTTTGAAATACAATACATGCATGAGGTATATGTCTATGTAAAACATGAATAAATGGTTACAAAATACTTTCATACTATATATAGAAAACACATTGTATCATGGAGTAGAAAAGTATAATATACCTATGATGCTTGATGCAACTATTGAGCACATTTAAGTGGCTAACGGAGATAATACAATTGCCGTTATAACTTATATTGTACGAGTATTGTTTGAAAATCTAGGACATATTTATAAATGTTTACTGTTAGATTACATTAATATGTTAGGTTTTATTCTACATCATTAGATAGCTAAATATACATATGTTTAAAATATGTACGCAGTAAAACAGTAACACTATTAACATATTTAAACTACATAGTTTAAAAAAGTTGTTTTTTTCATGAATAAAAATATGATTTTACCCGCAAAAATACTAACATCTGATTGGACAATTGCTCTTAACATGACAAATGACTGAAGATCTCTTCATACAATTATGACATGCTACTTTGCTTCTACAAACTTACATTTCCATCGTCTACTTAAACTATTTTTTAATCTGAAAACTGTGAATATATATATATATTGAATCCCATTTATAGATTAGCTCCAAAACTACATAGCATAATAGTCGTTGAATATAGGTACTATGGATAGTTCATTACATTATTTCAGAAAAATCATAACTTTATTTCAATAGAATAAATATTGGAAAAAAATATTACAAATGCCTTCCTGTTTGTATATATACATATACAAAAGATAACATCATGCGAAAGTATATATCGGTCTTTCTTGTTTAAGGTGGAAATAGGCAGGGAATTACCCATTTTATGTTTAAAATTATATTTTCTTAAGATTTCATAATTCCAAATTAGAAGATTTTCAATCACTTCCAAAACAGGGAGAAACCGAACTGGGCATTTTTCTATTTTATTTAATTGCTTCAAAGAATTATGCATATAGCATTAGAACTTCATTTATATTGCATAGTTATTTAAATAAAAATTAAAATAATTTAACTTCTTGTTTAGTTTTCATTTTAAAAGTTTGAATCAACTTAGATTTTAGTTTGCTTCAATTCAGATCTCGGAATTAAACGTAATTGATAACCTTTCTAATAATTATAAGCTATATTGCTATATAGCACGATTCTTTATCTGAAATTAATTTTTACTCATTTAGAAAAGCAATCAAATTAAAAAACAATGTTCAAATTATAGAAATTAATCAATATATATACAAAGTAAAAATATATATATATCAATATATTAAGTAAAACAAATATCTAAGGGCAGAGTACAGAGTACAGATATATACTTACCATATGCAGTTAAAGACCATGGCTACTAGCTTTTGAATGCACGAATTATGTGTAAATTGGAAAATTAACTTTTCTATGCACTCAAAAAGCATTTTAATTTTTTCTTTCACTTTGTTTAAAGTTCAACACGCCAAAATATACATAATGCAAAACGATTTTTTATGTCATTAATTTATTAGCATTATATTAACATATTCATTTTGAATACTCCATCTATTCTGACAAAATTTATTGTTTCCCCTTTTTAAAAAGACATATTAAAAAATTAACCGCTACATAATTCTATTAGAAAATTAATTTAGGGATAATAAAGCTCTGAAAATGTATGCCTTTAAATTTGTATTTTACAATGAAAAAAAGTCAAACAAATAAAATATGTTTTACGAGAAATCTCAATTTCATATTTTATTAAATAATATATTAAATCAAGACACTTATCATGTTTTTAATTTTTTTAATAAAATATCGTTTATAGTATATCAATATATATATATTAAATTCATTCAACACATAATTATTATCAACAAAGCGATCTTCATACATCAAACATTTTATGAAGTATACAGCTCTTTTATAGAGTACATCTTATATGTTCATATTATTAAATAAATTTGAGTAATCTATATTGTTTAATAATTGTCATTATATACAATCTACAAATAAATATAAATGTAATAGTATAGCAAGACTGACACATAGGACAGTATAGTACTATCGCAAAAATCATTCATGAATTAAATGCTTAAACGAGTCTGAAAAAAACGTCTTTTTATGTATGCTTGAAATACAATACATGCGTGAGGTATATAATACATCTATAAATTCTTACAAAATACTTCGATACTATATAGGAATCACATTGTATGATGGAGTAGAAAGGTATAATATATAATATGTAATGCTTGATGCAACTATTGAATACTAATAATTGTATGAATATGTACATACACTTCCCACATATCTATACTTATCACAATACATTTTCAACAGAATTCTTCAATCTAATGGACTGAAATAAGATACTTAAATTGCCTGATAGACATTTGTCCAGTAAACTACTGAAGATATTCTTCTTCCCCTTAATATTGAGTGGTCTCATCTGTCTCATTTCTGGACTGGCAGGTGGCTTCTGTATTGAACAACACATGGAGGAGGCAGAGTAATTAGAACAAAAAATCTGGGAATTCAATCCAAAAGAAGCTCATGCAACAAGCTGTAAATTGATATTCAACAAATGGCTTATATTAGATTTTTCTAAATGAAAATAATGAGCAGATAATTTTGTCTTACATTCATTCAAAAAATCATATCGTTTTATGCATGCATATTATATTACATATATATAATATATATAACTGGGTATGGGTATATAATTATAGACATAAACAAATGTAAACTGCGTAAGCATACATATTTATTTTTTTGTATACCGTAATAATATAACATTTATAGGATTTTATATTGGCAATTTATTAATTGGTAAAGGTGGAGATTTCCGATTTCCATCGTCAGGAAATATTACATAAAAAGTACATTTACTCTTTAAATTATGAATATTATGAAAAGGGGTCCTAAAATAACTGTATTAAAATGTAGATGATGAAATAACATTTCTAAAAATATATAAAATATTATTAGAATATTTTGCCAATTTCTCGGTAAACAATATTTGTAATACCGCGTATTATACTTATAGATATTCAACTTTTTTAAACGGAAAATATTTTATAATTAATGTAATAATTTTAATGTATGTGTTTTATCATGATTAAAAAACGATATAAAATTGATAAAAGTCATTATGGTAATATGTTGTGGCATATGAGGCTATTTATGTGAGTAACATTGACAAATAAATGATCAAAATGTGTATGGAAATGTGTAGCAAAAATCGTATTATTTATCTCTTTAATATATAAATTAAATTTTATATATAATTTGAACCAAATTACTATGCTATATATTTTATTCCTATAGGTATGTATACATTAACAATAGTTCCAAAGCTTATAAACAATTGTTAGATAGTTAATATTAATTCGTTTATACTCGTATATGCATATATAAAAAAAATAAAACTTTAGTTAGATTTTACAAAATATTTAAATGTTAATTATGTCAATATCCCCTCTATCATAAGCTAAATTCAATAAGATATTTCAGTCGCATTTATCTTGGGTACATATTATATTTACATAGGCAACTATTCATTTCAAGAATGTATGCACTAATACCAGTTACTTTTCTGAATCTCAAGTCCCGATGTATACTCAATACATGAAATATCTTTGTAGCTACTCAATATCCCGACTGATTATCATCACACGTGTCAATCAATTCGGAAGTACAATCTCTCAAATCGCAACAACTGCCTATCCAATGTGTCTCAAAATGTAATGAGCTTTACTGGTGCTCAAGCAAATTTATTTTCGAAAATCAAAGATTATCAACTTTCTGCTAGATGCGCAAATTATTTTATCAAATACATAGAAGACGCATCTACATACGTAAATACGTATATACGAGGGGCATATATATTTGTATATAAGTACATAGAAAAGATCGCTTTCAGGATAAATTAAACAAAATTTAAACCTTTCTTGGTGTTTAACAAAGATTTGTTCCACTTTTGGAGTCATATATGGAAAGCATGTCACCTTTTAAAAAGGTATATATACTACAAAAATGTTCTACGCATTAAATATTTGACTTAATTGTTATGTTATGGTAGATGCCTAACTGATAATTTTATTGAAATAATTTTTTTCAAATCAGCAATTTCACACACGCATCTATTATTTGCACTAGCCTTCCTAAATGAACAAATAGAGGAAAAATATCATATAAGATTCATCAAAAATTTCCTGGGTCACAAAAAAAGAGTGGATTTCTATAAAAATGTTTATTACTACATAAGCTAAAGATCAATTACTTTAATGATTTTTAATACTTTAATCGAATAAAAATTTTTGTGACGTATATTTTTATGCTTTCTTTTGAAATATTGCTTTCTGTCTTCCTTCCCTTTTATCATTTACTCAAAATTTGTTATTTTAAAGAAGATATAATGTTTTATCGTTGACATCTTTATAAACAGAGAGCAAAACTATAATATTGATTATAAAATATTGTTTGATCCCATTTAAATAATTTGTTCGATGTAGAATTTGACATAAATAAATCTTTCGTTTTATTTAAACGTAAAATACGAGCCGACATAATTAATGCAAATTGTCTTACTACAAACTCTTATTATTTTAAATTAAAATACTATAATTAAATTGGTTGGTGCATCGAAATAGATTTTATACTTTTATTTACTCAAATTAAATTAAATTGAAACTATTTCCATTGATGTATAATAATTAATATAGCTCATTATTCTGATTCATTCACACATAAATTGTATATTTAAAATTGTACCAGTTAGTCTTCGTTCTCTTTCCATTGAAAAATATTAATAAAAATATGACATGAAAAATTGTAAATGTTGAAATTAGGATTTCCTATATTACGGGATATATAAAAACGGAATATGAGCAATGTGATATGAGAAACATACATTTTATTTTTAGAAAGTTTCGTTTTTATATTTATAATACTTATAAAACAAATATACATAATAAATGTACAATTTTATTAATATCTAAATATTTATTCCAAATATAAAATTATCATAATTATGATTAATAAAGCGTGGTTAAAAGAATAACATTTTTTATTAAGACAAAATTCCCCTCACAAAAATGTCATTGTACTGAAACGCCATTTTTAGAAATATGTTTTCTCATGAATATAGACATCAAAGTTATGAATATGTTTTGTATCGCTAATTATTCTGCATTGTTTTTATCTCAATAACAGTAATCTTAGTTAATAAAAATACATCCATGTACATATAATATTCTTAATATAATAGATTACCCACGAAATATACCATTCCATAAAAGTAGGTAATATTACATGATATACTTATTTCATATGCATTTTATTAAGGTAAAAAATGTCAACGACGTATTACTTATATGGGTACTTAAAAAGTATTACTTGACCAAATGATTACCTACTGTTAAATCATGAGGAAATCACAAAGAAAAAACACACAAAAAGCATAAAAGTTAAAATTGCTTTGGGCTCAGATACTTTTCCAATTTCATAAAAAGACATGCCATGCTTATAAGATAACTAACTTTCCAAAACAGCAACAAGTCAGTTTCTAATATATTGGAGTTGTCTTATTATTCTCCAAGACACATCGGGATTCCGGTAAACATCCTCTGGAACTAAACTTTGTGTCATGGAGACAGGCAAGCAAAAAGACATTTTGGGATGCCTGAGCACAGTGCCCATTTTAAGGAAGGAAGGAAAAGGGGGGGGAGTATGATATTCAGTCGATTTGAGTTGAAAAGAAATTGGAGTGTCTCACTGGCTCACAAAAGGAATCAATTATCATCTTAACGACTCTATTACACCTGCGTCCCGGATTTCTTGAACAACACGGAGATGCATTGGATTGCGTTTTTGGAATTGACTAATTAACCACAGCGCCACTATGAAAATAGAGAAAATTATACAACAAACATTCTTTAAAATAGTATGATGTACCTAAGTAGGTATATATGTTCTAAGTATAGTATTTTATGCGAGAAATTGTCGGTGAAATTATACTGGGAAAACAACCATCCAGGTAAGGCCAATCGACCCAACATTTGTATATATATATATATACATTTGATTTTTATACTTAGGTACTTATGTGTGCAATTTATAAGGCATACTTAGAAATGCTTGTTTAGCTAGTCTTTTTAAAAATGTTGAGCAATACTTTTTTGCTTTATTGGCTTGATGGTGAGTTAGAAATCCCATTGCATCGTCTGCAAAAACGCTTTTATGAAGAATATGCAGCTGTAGGCCCCACTAGTTCAAAAGAGAAGAGAGTTAAAAAGTATCGCCTCGTTGAAATCTATATGTGTGGAGTTTATGTGTGTATATAATATATATATATAGACATTTTCCAAAAAGAATTAGTTTACCTGTATGCTCTCCTTAGCCACATTCACAGAATAACATATAATATATACTTACATAAATCTCTCAAAGAATTTCCTCTCTTTATATAATAATACACTTGACTAAGTAACACATACAGACGTATCACATTATACACCCACATTCATCTAATAAACTTCAACAAATGTAAAATACATAACAATTATAACAATGTATTCATTTAAAACATTTTGCACGCTCTGTATTTGGCGTGTACAGCAAGCTATAGAAAAATAAGATATGTATACATTTTTAAAAGTAAGCTTAATCTGTTGTCTAAGCTAAAGCACATCTAAAAACTTTACTTCTCCAAATCGATTGTATTTCATATTGTTTTACTGTTTGAAAGTAAATAAAATATTAATCTGCATTTTATTGTCTTATAATATATAGATTTTTTCCCATTATAATGTAGATACAAAATGCATTCAATTGTCTTGTTAATGAAATATCATGAACAAACTTTCTCATTTTTGTATATTTATCATTTGTAATTTATTAAATGGTACAGACATAATGCAGCTAGAATTAAAACTTATTAATTTTCTGGACTTTAAGTAGACTAAATTTTGCACGTTTAACAAAGCCATCGTGCACATTTTTTTACACTATATAGGGTGTCATTATAAGCAATAGTACATTAAGTGACCCGAAAGCTTTTGCAAAATATTGATTTTTTAACTACAGTAATTTCTGTAAAGTATAACAGTCTTATAATAGACTAAATAATAGCGTATGTATCACTTAGAAAACATATCTGTGTTATGTTAATTAATGAGCAATACTACACATGGGATAAAATAATTCATACTAAAAAAGTTATATTCCAAGAAAAAAACAATTTTTCTGCTGAAATCAATGCTAATTATTATACTCAGCTATATTATGAGTCGTCATATATACATATATGTTAAAACAATTTGTGTTCGGAAAGTATACCTAGTTAAACAGTTATAGATTATATGTCATCTTCAAAGTTTTATAATGATTTAACTTATGCTGTATGATTTCAACAACATTATTCAAGTCTTCAAAAGTATTTAACATTTTTTGTGTAGAATATACCGGTATATGACAAGTTCTGTTTTGTTTGTTTTTTGGCTTCCCATTCATAAGAATAAACAATTATTGCTATATCAAAGGAAATATTATAGTAAATATTAATCATAACTATTGTAAATTTAAAATTATATTTATATATTTTCTTATTTCCAAGAATATAAATTTAATTTTCAGCAAACTTATAAAAGTCAATGCGAATGCTTACAGATTTTACTTCCTCTATCCATATGCAACAACACTTTTACTCCTAAATATAATCTTTTGTGTATGTGCATTATTTCCCTCATTGTATTTCGGCCTTAAATAGATACAATAACTATGCGGTCTGAATTATGTTACAAAAATCATAGAAAAACAAAAATAACTACCGACAGAAAAAAAATCTGTACCTAATTAACAAGGGACGAGGAAGAAGAAAAAGAATTGTGCTTTTTGCTTCCTTCCAGTCCCAATTTAGGTTGGTATATACCTAATGGAGAAAAGAATATAGAAAAATATAGCTAACAATGATTGCTGTCTTTGCGCTCTGTTCTATTTCAATAATATTATATTTTATCCCGCTGCATACATCGACGCATTTATCACGCTGTCTACAAACTGTCTTCAAATCATCTTCAACTGAAGAAGTGGATAATATGCCTTTCGCTTTTTATCGTCAACTTGATTTTTCTCAATAAGAAAAACAGCTTTGACCCGATACTAGACTGAAACATCAAAAATCTTATAGAAAAATAAGATTTGTGAACTTAAACGCATTGAATAGTTGCCATATTGATACAGCTAAATACCTATAGGTACATCTACCTCTTGATTCAATTTTGACAGACAATTTTTCTTTAATTTTAGATAAAATGGAGCTTTTTCTCTCGTTGGAAGCATTGTAGGAACTATATGGGGGGTAAACTAAATCGACTCTTGCTCTCCCTATGACTTGAGATAACTCAGGATTTACTCCTTATACCTGGGCACAAGATGCCATAACACGCAAGCCCTCCAATGTAACCACTTCAGCTCATTAGGCCTGGGACAGGACTAGAAGAAGAAGAGCAGGTATTCTCAACTTTGCTCTGATTTTCCTTCGCCTTCTGTACATTCATCCATTCCTCTTTTTTGCGCTCTGTTCATTTGGGCGCAATAAAACTTTCTCCAGCCTGTACCGGAGCAGGTAAATAACTATACATGCACCATTCTATTCCAAATCTCAATTTCCACCTAAAATTGTCAGATTTCATTTCTTCTTCCTTCTTGTATGTATATATTATTCCCTGTCTTATACCTAACTCCAAGTAAATTCCTACCTCAGCCCACATAATGTTATGCAAGTATGTATGTATACCTATACAGCTGCTGCTCATTCTAGGTAGAGAGAAATGACATTGGGGTTTGCAGAAAATGTAACTTGTAATATTTCTTATTTTGAAATATAATTTTGAAAATATTACAGAGCAAATATTCTATATATTACATATTATGTACCATTATATGTACATTATGTAGATTTTGATACATAATATGTAGAAACTAAACAATTTGTATTTATCGCTCGCTAACATACTACAATTACTCCTAATTGTAAACATATTTAATATTAGATCTTATGTACATTGTCTTCAGAGACTTCTTTTTCTTCATATATCCAAATGAATAGAATTAAAAGTGACCATTGATATATATATACATATGTGTCACAATAATACGTTAAAAGTAATACTATGGAAAAAAGTATTACTTAGCATATGTAAGTATACTATACTGTATTAATTATTAAAATAAATCACATAAAACATAAAACTGACTAATTGTCAAGTGTTTCTTTTCTGCATAAAGATATAGCAAAATGATTTTTTCAGAATTGTATTCAGAATTGTGTGCTTATTTTCATGTTTTTACAAATTTATTAAGTATTAGATGTAAACGAGATGCGCGTTTATGCGCTATATAAACTAAACTAGTTAATAAATTAGTACAGTTTATAGTACTAATATATTTTACAACAGTAGTATAATAATTGTGAATAAACTGTAAGAGATTCAATTATCAAAATAAATAAAAAATTCTATTTCATATTTTTCCCTAATAAACATATGCTATAAAAATATCAATAAATATATATATTTTAATTAGTTTTATATTGTCATTCCGTAAATACCATGTAAATAATAATGTTATTTTTTTATTCAAAATTAAAATAACTATAAATCCAGTATTATTGAAATACAAATTGAAATTTTAAATCAACAATTATTTAATAACCTTTGTATCATATAGAGTAATTATGCCAAAGCTTCGACTTTTATTGATTCTGTATGCAGTTTAATACTAATATTCAGCTAACCAAAGCCTTATGCAAAATATTTTTCAATACTTGATTGCAGTTAAACAGTTAATATAGTAAAACAGTTTTAGATATACATACATTAAATTATATTGTACAGACAACGTACGCATGTTAAAATTGGATGAATATATATATATATATTCGCTTAAAATTAATGTAATCAAAATATTTAATACTACTTTTTCCCTACCTCTTTACATCAAATATATTAAAATAAAAAGATTTTTTATTCACGAAAATTTACAAGGCGATGTATATGAAATCAATAAGAGTTGACACTTTTTCTACTATTACTCTATGATTATGTGTTTCAATTT
The DNA here is from genome assembly GCA_036023295.1 of Invenusta paracnida. Classification (NCBI taxonomy): domain Eukaryota; kingdom Metazoa; phylum Platyhelminthes; order Proseriata; family Coelogynoporidae; genus Invenusta; species Invenusta paracnida. The sequence continues at coordinate 455 of JAYRBW010080583.1, read as the reverse complement.
CATTAATAGCAAATTATACATATACAAGACTATTATATACTACACCTTTCAAATGTTAAGTGTAACGATTAATCATAAATTTATTATATTTAACACTAGAAGCGCGGATACGTCAATTGACGTAAATTTCAATGTTCAATCGTAAGTAACTGTTTTTGCCTATTTTTTTATGAAACCATCTTTCTTGACTTTTATGTATTTTATGAGCAAATAATAATTCTAAAATTGCAAAAAGATTGGAGCCTTCATAAAAAGTTATCGTAAAAACTACTTGAAGCGCGGCTACGTCAATTGGCGTAAATTTAAGAAATTTGACTACAAAATCGAAATCACCCTATTTCTAAACAAATTTCAAGGAAAAATACATATATAATCCAGCAGATAATTATTCAAACATTGAGTAAAACATATTTATACATGTAATCAGGTAAAAAATGCATAGAAAATACAGATAA
>JAYRBW010080572.1:0-23715 GCA_036023295.1 Invenusta paracnida | reverse complement strand
TTAATTTTCAAGCATTTGCAATTATGCGAAAAGCAATTATGCGAAATGCAATTATGCGAAACACAATTATGCGAAACACAATTATGCGAAACGCTAAGACATCATATGACCGCTCCCTGGAGCACCCCTTGCGAGATCTTGACTGGTCTATTAAGTGCCTCGTTCAGTTTCACTTTGCCAAACCGATTATTTAGAAAGCCCTTGATCCACCTGGCGAAACGCAAGGGAGCTCCACACTCCAGAAGCGTTTCGATAAGCCTTCACCTCCAGACGGTGTTCGGTGTTGTAAGACTTACTGTAATCAATAAGCGCCAGCACCGTTCTCTTGGGCTGTCTTTCTTGAAAACCATCACTTATAGATTGAGTTATCTTCATGCACTAGTCTTCTGTAGATCGTAGCTTTCTGAAGCCCGCCTGATCTTCTGAAAGCCATTCCCCTTCCTCTGCCATATACGCCAGCTTATTTTCTACCATTCATTCCATTGTCTTGGCCAGAACTGAGATGAGTCTCACATACCTGAAGGATTCTATGTTTGCTGCCGGTGTGCCTGCCTTTAGTAGAGGGGTGATCTCTGCCTTCCTCCACTCTTGTGGAACTTTGCCTGTCTCCCAGGACTGGTTCATGCACTTCAGCAAGTTGCTTTTGGCCTCTGTGCCTAGCTTCTTAACCAACAGAGGTGTTATCTCATCCGGCCCCGCCGCTGACTTGTCTCGCATCAGGAGAATGACTATTGCAGGTGAATTTGAGACTTTACAACTGATAAATTCTATTTTTCCTTTGTAGCCATCTTAGATACATGAATGTTTCAATATGGGTTCACTATTATAAATATAGGTCTATTAACACAAAATCAAAAATCAAAAAATACTCTTATATTCAATATACATTCTATATATCATACAAACATTTATGACAGACCCATATTCTAATTATTTCAATAATATTTAATACCCTTACCTTTATCACTAGATGTAACAAAGTACATAATTAAAACGGTATTATTTTCACTAATTTTTCTCACATTCTATTTTTCTATTTTTCTATTTTTCTAGAAAATTTCAATCGAGCAAAAGACAGTAAATAAAATAAATCTCAAATAAAATTAAGTTACATAAAAAATAATATAGTGGGCATAACATAATTTGTAATAATAATAATATTAAATAACATATGAGAAAGAATATTATAGCAATAATATAAAATACAAATCTAAAAGCAAATAATGCACTGAAATAAACATCCACCTAAAACATGTATATAACTTTGTAACTTTATAACTTATAACTTTTCTTTCATTTCTTCTTTTATTTATTTATTTCATTTCAGAGAGCTCTGACCCATTTGTGTAGATCTACCCAGCAACAATATACTGTGCTCTAATCAATTTTATTCAATAATAACGTTATGTACATTGTATGATTCCTATAGGTTTGTGATCATAAAATTATTTATATTTTATTTATAATGCCAGCATTCGAATATTTAACATTATATCCAACAGATACATCAAATACAATAGAAGTAGACAACAATAAATAGTTTATTTCAGAATTTTTCTTATCAAGTCCAAGTCAAACTTTGAAAACTATTATTCTCTGTTTATACACAGAGAGACACTATGATATTTTATTTTATTTTTATTTCAACACAAACAGGTCTTTATAGATAAGTAAAATCCCTTAAAAATATAAAATATCTAATTAATAAAAATATTATTCTTCGAGTAAGATATCAAAGGATAAATAGAAAATTGGAAAATTGGAAAATTGGAAAATTATATACATACTTTTACGAAATGTGTCGGTTAATGGCTAGAAATGTACATTTCTAAATCAGAACACGCAAAAATAATATTAGTTAACAGTTAAATTCGTTTAATGAATCATTAATAATTTGTTAATGTATAAGTTATTAATTACAAACGAAATTATTACTTGTTTCTCCCATGGCCATATAGATATTTGTTCTATGATCAAGACACTAAAGCACATGGTTATCGAGAAACTAAGCTATTTTATTACGAATCATTTGTCTTTAAATTATTCTATTATAGTATATACATATATATATAAATAGTTTAGATAAATATGTTTAATTTAAAAGATATTTTATAAATCATAAATTATTTTATGATTTATTCCATTAGCAATTCTCTTTATATATCTCTAAAGATATACAGATATACAGATATACGAGATAATTAGATTTAATTAAAAAATAGTTTCGACAATATTATTATCAAAGCGTACATATAAAAACAAATTATAGACATTCACCGTACTATATGTATACATTAAAATATTATTTAATTGTGCGTATTGTACATATATATCTTGGAAATTGTGTATATTTCTTTCATTACTTGCATGCAATTTAATTCTCTAGAAGGATACTAATGTATATTGTTTTATATTAAACCAGATCACAGATCATAATTTAATTAAACTACAAAATACATAATGATTTGTATAATTTTATATATAAAGTTTGAAACTGCAACCTATTTTTGTTTATCTGCTATAATAAAAAATATTAAATGAAAAATTCAAATATTCAAATTATTCATATGTTCACGGTATCATTGATTAAACAAATTATACGTACGCAACATGGCCCGGAACCCGATTGCACCAAACGAAAATCCTAACTATCTTAACTATATATTTATGACAAATAGTGGTTGCACCAAACCTTTCTGTCTAAGTTAACTAAGATTTCGGTACTTAATTAGGATTGAATATTTGGTAAAACCTATCTAACTTTGGGTCCTAAGTTAGTTAAGCAATTATAGGCTAAGACGCCTTTGGTGCAACCGGGCCTAGATTTTATATCCTAAGTTAATCTAAATGAGAATGTTAGGCAGATAGTTGGGTATGTAGTTAATTAGTTAAGTGAAAACGGGTTAAAAAATCCTGTTCGATTACTATGATACATGATATGAATATATAGGTACATATATTTCTAATATTCAGATACAAAATTATCGTTATGCATTTCAAGCATATTTATATTTTTATCTAATGCCTACCGACCATAAACAGCCACATTCATTATATATTCTTTAGTAGTAGGTAGGGAGTGCATATAATGGAGTGCAATGATCTCTTATTAATTATTTTAATTTTTTCAATATAATCCTTTATTAATTAAATATTATACCATTTTATAAACATTGTGTTGCACTGCCTCATTAAATAATATTCTATAAACTATAGCAAAAATAATTTGTACTTTGTGTGATACTCGTAAATACCATATTGTATTGATATATAACTTTTCCAATACGATTACTTTATCGACGACTTTTTAATTACGAGTTTTTCAGTACGAGTTTTTCAGTACGAGTTTTTAAATACGAGATCTTCATTACGAGTTTTTAAATACGAGTTTTTTTATGGACGATTTCTTGATACTTACGAGTTTTCACTATGAATCTCTTTAATAAACGGTAACAAAGACTTTAAACAATCAACTCCTACTGATTTTCGTTGATAGAATATCACTGTAGTTCAATGAAGTTTGCTTAAATGAATAAAGAAATAAGTAATAATGATTATTTTTTTAATTAATGTTTTTATATGAACTTACAATTATTTGTTATTATTTGATTATTTAAAGATTCAATGTCGAGAAAAAAACAATAAAACTTAACCTTATAAAATATAATTTATCACATTTATATATAAAAGTTTTTTAAATATCATTTACTACTTTTGAGGTATTATTTTTAAATTCTTAGTTTGTTCAAACTTTACGGTAGTAAAAAAGAAGTATCAAAACAATGTGCAATAATGAAGAAGAGTTGAAACTGTGTATATCAATACTCTATGATACATACAGGTACATGCCGCAGAAAATAGAAGAAATAGACTTGACATAGTTTATTTGTCTGCGTTCTTAAAAGCAGTACACCCTATATATATATATCGATACGATCCAAAATGCAACTTTAATTAGTTTTACTTGACAATTTAATATTCCTATTCCTATAATAATCCCCTTACTTAGTAGGTATAATCTGGCCATTGCATCAAAATGCCATTTTCTTCTGCATAAAACTTTGGATTTGTTGACATTTTACACTTAACTAACTCTAGCGTGCAGTCCAAATATATATAGTTATCTATATTTCTTCAAAATGGCCTTTACATTATATGCAATACATTATATGTAAATATTTATATAAATATCATTTTGAAAAAATATAAATTACTGTATAGTTAGTATACATATGTATATATTTATAGATATATTTATGTGATATTCACATAGCTATCATATAATTATATTATATATATGTATATATAAATATAAAATTTGAAAAGAATTATGATAATTAATTAATACCATAAAGCACTAATATTTACAAATTATTAATTCATTATTTTCTTCTGAATGATTATCACAAACAAATAAATAATTTGTTATCTTTCAGATAACATTTTATTTCTACCTTTAGAACTATTTAAAATAAACAAGGTAAATATCACAACATATAATCGTATTAAATTTAGTCATTAATAAAACTTAAGGCATTCATCATTCATTGAAGTAAAATATATGTACAGTATCAATCACTGAAACAGTATTGTATTTAAAGTATAAATTACTTACTTCTTCAAAAATTATAAATAAAAATTATACAAAAATGAAAATTATCAAAAAATTTAAGTTTCCCATTATAAAAGAAAAATAATAATATCTGTATGATAGTCTATATATTATTTTGTTGGAACCAAAATTAAAATTTCGGAGAAACCATTAAATAATAATTCAGATATTTATCATATTTTTTTAGCTTACTTCTGACAAGCAACTTAAATAAATTAAACCAACCAATATTGTCACTATACATATTTATGTAAGAAAAGTAAGTTAACTAATAAGTATATATTTTATTTTATTTAACTATGAAAGATGTATTTTTTAATTATAGTCTTTCTATTTATTATCTTGATATTATCTAAAACAAAGAATAATTTATTTTTTTACGTACCCATGTACGATAAATATGTGAAGGTAGAGTATTTCTTTCTATAAATAGAGATATCTCTTTTTCTTATAGCATCAGCATATTGAGCATAAAATTAATCGGATAAACAAAACAACAAGAAATAATTCAGAATAAAGGACAATAGGCAGTCTTTAGATACAAAACAATAAAGTTACGAGATACATTATTTTTATGTCATTTAATTATATTGTATTTACTGCTTATTCATAAAAAGTGAAAATGAAATACCTTTCTTTTGATAAAAGTAAATAAATGTACCTAGTAAAAATAAAGTAAATAAAGATATCTCATTTATAATTTCATTGTGATTTATTTCTATTGTATTAGTTAAAAGATGTAAATTAATTATCTGTATATTACTCTTCTGAAGTATATACTCGCGTCTGTGTCCAAAAATATATATGTTTATCTTTAATGAGATATTTACATATACAGAGTGGTCAAGAATTCCTTACGACTTTGAATCGATTTGTTTTTTGGTTGATTTTCGTTTGTAATGATTAATGAAGTTCTTAAACATTAAATGGACGGCACTGATGAAGGTTATGAAAGACTTGGGATACAGAAGTTGGAAAGAAACAAAAGTGAAACCACGAGATGTGTGTTGCTTGCTATCATGAAATTTTGGCCAAATATGACAATGTGCGACGACGAGATCACATTTTTTCACCGATGATTATGCAGTGTATTCCGAAGGCAAAGGCTATAAGAAGACTTGCATGTAGCCCATATTTTTACGAGCCAGTGAGACATAATCCGCCAAAAGTTATGATCTGGACGGCTATGTCTGCTCAACATCTGATAGGACCATTTTTCCTTGATGGCAGTGTGACAGCTGATTCCTATATTCATATGCTACGAACTGAATTTATTCCTGCTTTAGAAGCGAAAGGTATTTTTCGGGTCTCCCATTTCCAGCAGGATGGTGCACCGTCACACACTGTCATCGTAACAAGGCAGTTCCTAAATGCTGACTTTCCGGATCGGTGGATTGTAAAGAATGGACCTGTTCCATGGCCACCGTGCTGCCCGGATCTGACCCATGTGACAACGCGCTGTGAGGAATGCTCAAGCCAAAAATTGTAGCAGTGAAAGCTCCAACAAGAGAATAAAAGGTGTTATTTGAGAAACTTTCAAGGATTTCCCTTTGACTGCATTAATGTCCATCAACGATCGTACTTTTCGAAGACTACCATTCTGCATCACTCATGATGGTTTACAAGTTGACCCTTACGACAGATAATTACATATTACGTTATCTTGCTGTTTATGACTTATTCTACAGTGTTAAATAACATTTGTTCTGCAGTTATATAAAGTTTTTGAAAGTCGTAGGAAATTCTGGACCACCCTGTATACATATATAGATTAAAATGCTATTTACTGAAATTTAAAATACTATTTCTATGTAAAATCTTTAGGTATAATATTTTTTGCATATGGGAAAATGACACATTAAAATCTTGAATCTATTGTGTATAAATGATTATAGCGTTTGCATTTTAACAAGTCTAATATAAAGATGTATAATTTGTATTAACAGCTTTTTAAAATAAATTATATATGGCTTACCTCGCTTATAATTCTAATATATATTTTAAAACTATAAGTTAAATTGCATTCACTGTTTGCCGGGATATATGTATATAATAATTAGTCGCTATGGAATTAAACTAATAATCTTAGATATTCCATCGCTGTTTATTTTGGTTACTAAATTAATTAACTTATAGATTTATATTTGTATATATCCGGAAAAGCCTGAGTCCAATTTACTCTATACATATTTGTACTGATATATCATTATTAAATTCAACAAGAATATACTTTCATTTTTTAAAAACAATTAAATTTGTACTCACATAAGTCTTCGATATACTGACGTATAATTTCCCAATTAACGTTCCTATATATTTTGCGGATCTAATTAACATAATTTATTTTGCGACAAAGAAACTAATGTTAATTAAATAGTGATACTCCATATTTCATAATATCTGCATAATATTATCTACATAATCTTTACCTGATAAAATTATCACAGTATTGTACTTTTCTGTTAAGTATTTTTTTAATTTTTTATATATTTATGTATTCATAAAAAACAATATGTATTTTTTTTAAGATTTGTATATTAACGGTATACATTATTTCATATTTTTCTTCTATATGATTATAATAAAAGTACAAACTTTGATAAGACATCACTGAATAATAGTTAGCATTTTTTTAATGTAATCATGTATCTTCCTTTGAAATCACTACTGGTACAAGTGCTACTTAAGTATCACAATTGATTGGTTGTAGGTATACGACACATTTTTGTTTACGGTTTGAAGAAATAGAAGTGCTTTTAAAATGTTTGAACTTTGATTAGTTGCATTTTAATTAGTATTGTAATATGCTGTTACCAATACTATATGTATAAGAATTGACATGTCATTAAATGTCATTGTATTTATAATGTTCGAGAATTCATTGTAATACAGTTAAAATTAAACAATACTTATTTAAGTCCATCGTCCATAAGTATTGTTTCATTTTCCACCTTACTTTTATATAAAATGAGTTCTAAAGTTAGTAATTATTTTATAACAATTTTCTTCCACCAAGTTGGAGAATGTTTCATAGAAATTTTTGTTTGTTTTTATTATCTATAACAAGTAAGTGAACTAATTCTATGGTTGATAGGTATATTTAATTCATTTATATGCAATATTTCTAAATATACATGAATGTAGGTATGTGTATGTAAAATGTATATATACGTGATTATTTAAGAAGAAATCTATTAGTAGTTACAAAGCAATAATTATTATAAGGATACAAAATATGTGGAAGATGTAGAGTTTAAATGTTAAATTTATATTGTTATTTGTATAATGTATAAACAAATGTTATATTAACCCTTTAAACCCAGTATAGCGGTTTAATTATATTACACCAATTTAGTACTGTGTGTGTAGTATTATTAACCCGGGTTAAAACTACTACTCAGTATTGTCCACCTGGGTTGATAATACTCCATAGTAGAATAAATCTGGGTTAAATGTACTACCCTTAGCTTGTTTATACTACCCTTTACATAATAAAAGACAAATCATGTATTTAATAACAAACATTATTATTAGAAATGTATATTTATTAATATGACACCATTTTATAACTCAATTGCGTATTATTATCTTTTAGTATCTTATCTTGTGTGTATGTCTATGACAGAGATTTATATGTATTATAAATTAATATTAGTATTAATTAGTATTGTACATATATTAAAATGTATATTTATTAATATGATACCATTTTATACCACAAAATATGTATTCAGCGTCAGCATTCATGATTATATATTAATAAATTATATATGTATATATATTCATATTATCATATATAGACCATATATTATATAGGTATATAAGTATAATATGTGTCTATGACAGATATTAGCCGATCGATTTAGCATCACTGATCCATAGCCTTATGTACAGACACATAAGTACATAGTTACAATCAAACAAATTTGTTTTAATTTAACATGTACCTAACTACATATTATATAATAATGTTTACCTGTGTTAGCTAATATATTTACTCGGCTAACAGATTTCAACAAACCATTATCTACAATTGCGTATTATTACGAGCACTAAAAGATTACGTAATCTTACCTACTATTACATATAAATAATTTAAATTGTCTCGCAATACCAGTAAGTTACTAATAAATTACTTATGCTTAGTTGTTTGAACTATACATTATGAAAAGAGTACTTTTAACCCAACAGTAGTATAGTCAACCCATGTTGAAAGTACTCCAGAGTACAATCAACCCAGGTTAATTAAACGATGGGTATTATTAACCCGGGTTAATTATACTTTCGAGTATTATCAACCCCTAGTATTCTCAACCCGATACACCGGGTATATCAACTATTTTCTTTAATTAGTAACACTGTCACAAAAAATATAAAATGTGTTAAAAAATTAGCATCCTACACAATTTAAAAATAGTTTTAGAATTTTTGTCAACATAATTCGAAGGTTATATATAAAAAATAACGCATCTACTTATTCCAATACACAAAAATACTCTGAAATCTTTCGGAAAACCAATCAAAAATTCTTAGTATATTAGTTGTTCGTTAAAACATTGTCTGCATAAAAATTATAATAAATTTTAAAATGTAAAACTACTCATCCTTATATATTAACATTTAGTTTATGTTGATTAAAATATATTATGTACATGTTTGTGTATCTCGAGCTCGGTGCTATTAGCTTATTACACGTCGGACATAATATAAACCAAATTCGTCTCATTCCAATGGTAAAGTACTCAAAAATGTCATGACAGCTTAGACTCCTAATTTACGTTTTTTGGATTTAGATTTTTTTACAAAACACTGTTTATAAGTACTCAGCAATCGCTGGGTTTACATTAAACTGACGCTTAATTCTGACACAGCAGCAAAGCCCGTGAATAACAAGGGTCTGATTTACAACAATTTGCTTTAAAGAAATAATAATAAATATAAATTATTTAATTTAATGCACTGTTCTAGGTGCAATTTTTAAAGTATAATAGTTAAATAATTATAATAAAGCGTAGCTGTTCATTGACATAATAAGCGTATGAGATGAGCCCTACCAATTCCATTTGCAAAGCGTGTTGTGTTACCTTTATTGTTTTTTCGACAAATATCGTTGTATATCATTAGATTATTAACTGCGGATCATATTGCGTCTCCATTGTAAACTCAGTTTTCTCGGTGATATTAAATATGATAATATAATTGTATTTTAATTAATTATAAATAAATAATTAAGGAAGTTAGATCCTCACAAAAAAAATGTTTAATCTAAAATTGAACTGAAATTAGAACTGGAATTGAAAAATCAATCTCCGCCACTATGCATGTCCGTGTGTAACAGTGTTCGAATTATACCGAATTAATTATAACAAATTGAATGGTCTTTTAACAGTAACAGTCTTTTCTTTTCTTTAATTTAATTTAATAAATAAATTATTTATTGTAATTAATAATGAATACACATATATATACTGATTGATCGTTTATTGTGATATTTATAGATACTAGTATGTAACAAATTATAATTATAAATACACATGAAACTTGATTATTTTTCTAATAACATATATTCACTTCAATATATCTGTGTCTTATTTACAGTTGTCAACTGCGCAATTTGGAATGACGAGCCAAAAAGTAATAACAAATAATATCATTAATAATTGATATAAAATTAGGAGTCTATAATGCAGTATGTATCTTAAATAAATTCACACATGTGTAATTATTTCAAAGCTTCATATAAGTTTATACATCACTTAACATATAGAATATTTCTAATAATTTACTTTCAAAATAGGTAAGTTTAATTCAAAGATTACTTAACTCCCCACTATATATGTAGTACGTATAGATTTAAAGCTTGTCAATAAAGTAACAATAGACAGGTTTAAATTATTATTGATTTCATATGCATAGCATTATAAATTTTATGACAGAAAATCGTCTTACCAGATTTCCATAAAATTTCCATAAATTGGGATAAAGTAGTATGTAACATTTTGACATGATAGGTTGATGGTGGGGCTCGATAATAAATTGATTAGTAGCCATATTGACAGACAACCGGTAGAGCAGAAGCAGCAGAGAGCAGGTGCAGAGAAACGACCGTCAAACAACGTGTTCGGCGAAGAATGATTGAGTCCAGACGCTCCTTTTATACTCTTCCTGATCAGCCATTGGTCGCCCGTACTTGTTCGTGATTGGTCGAGAGGGGGGGTGATATGGAACGGCACCTCTCATACTACTATTTGACGAATTAAATTAATACAATTGATATTAACTGAGTATTTCAAAATAACAACTTGGTAAACCGGGAGAATTTAGTGTCATTATATTAAAACTGTTTCACTAGTAAAACGTTTTAACTTAATCTTTGTTAAATAACGGATTTAAGCCTCCCTTATTTAATCTACAATTTTCTGCCCGCGGTATTTTTAACAAAGTTTGTTTCATACTTTATCTTTTATAAACTATACTGCCACAGACTAGATTACGTTGGTACGTTTTAAATTGATAATAATAAAAATTATTATTAGAATAAGCTCAGCTCAGCTTTTGATATAATTTAAATTTACCCATCCCACATGTTATAGTCATTATTTTAGATTTCACATTTGTATCGACTTTTGATTCTCAGTTAATACAAAAATAACTTTCACTTAACGAAGCTCAGCGTATGATGATGCCTACCAATCCTTTTTACATCTGAGCATTTATTTCTATCGACCAATAGAATTCCAGGAAGGTCAGACCTACACCTATCGTTACGAATCCCAAGCATTGACTGGACTTCCGGTCTCCAGTCAACAGTATAATGGCCTTAAACTCATCGCCAACGTCCGCCTTATCATTCGATCCTTCAATCAAGTAGAGCTTCGTCTCACCGATATTACTTTCTTGAAATTCAACAAGGAAATTACCTCTGTGGATCCTCTGGTCCACATCCCAGTTTCCGAATTCGACCAGCTGGAAATCACCGCGGTCGATAGGACGTTTCAGGAGGAGTTATCTCGTCCTGTTCTGTTTGCTTGGACTAAAGGTCACGTGACTGATATGCGTGTCGATGAGCAAGATGCCTTTTACTCGGTAAACATCAAGAAGGCTGTACTCAATATGCTCAATGTTGATGTCCAACCCAATAGAAGCATTCAGGAACGTATGAACTGGGATGGGAACCTTTATTTCAAGGACTATGAGGTAGGGAAAATACGCTCTATGCTAATATATAGTTTCAAACGATAATCTCTCTCACTCCGTTTGTGCTTATTTCCTCCAAATGAAACCGATACATTTTGTCTATGTTCATTTTCACAGTATTAAAATTTAATTTATAGGCATAATAAAAAATTACGGAAAGAGATTTTTCACTGATATTATAAAGGAATTGATTGATTTTCTTTCTCGATGAAAGCCTTAAATTTGGTTTGTTTTATTTTTATCTGCATAATTCCTTTGAATTAATGCTCACATACATAGTTAATAATTAATTATTATTCCATATTGATTTTCAATACATAAAATACTGAATAAATTATCGTCTTTATACGTGTATAGCTTTCAGTTGCATACATTCATTTGACTTTTCATAATGATTAATAATGAATATACTAAATTTTTATACTGACATCATTATAACTTATTTGTAAATAAAATTTAACAATTTTTTTTTATATATACGGAAATATAATTTTGCACTCTATATAAAAGATTTAAAATATTATCTGTTTGTAAGCATCATATTCACTGTATTCATTGTACCACACAGCTCTAAAATCTATTTCGGATTCCATAGTTCCTTGATGCATTCTACGTTATACAGGAAGGAATTGATGGCCATTGCAAGTCTGTGTACTCCTGGGCCCATCTGCCTATCCGAACTCCGGCTAAGGATCGTAAAGATGTTATTTCCATTGAGATCACCCGAATCCGGGATCTTGACGATTGCCTGGGTCATCCTCGGTTTGATCACGCTCTTTTCCACGCTCACGACTGTGATCAGGCCCGAATGAATCTCACGGTAAACTTAACATTTTCTTAAGATTTATTAACAGTTAATGTTTTTCTAATTAATGTATCTAAAATTGTTTTTTTTACTGAAGCAAATATGGAGATTATTAAAGTCATGAAAGCATAGAAATTTAAATTGATTCACAAAATAATTGCGCTTCGCTTGTTAATTAAAAAAATCAAAACGCTTTTTAAGATATTCAAATAAGTTTTTGTCATATTTTTTATAACATTTATTTAATTTAAATTTTACGACAACATCCAATTAAGTATTTGATATGTTGATTATATTTTTAATAATTTCATCATCTATATATTTTAAAACTAAGCTCCTAAATATGGAAATCATGATAACATCCGAGTAAGCTATAAGTTAATATGTGTGTTCCTGTACACATGAGACTAGTTTTGTCAAATCTCAGCTCGATCGAACAAATTTTTGGTAAATGATAGGATTTCTAAAATTTATTGAAATCAGCCATTGTGACATATAATTTTATTTTTGTCAAAAGTACAGCCTAAACGGTTGCGGGTGAATGATATTTCATTTAAAGCATGATGAGACTTATGTGTAAGTGGATTGATATTTGGTTGATGAGAATATTTTGTGTAACACGATATAACAATCAAAAGGGTTATTCTTGGTTCATATAACTTCTCAATGTAATGTAACATTGAATAGAATCAATGGACAAAATCATGCATTTAATCAATTGTGTATTAAAAGTATGCTTTGCAACCTGTTGATTGCAGAAATCATTTCCATAAACAATATATAAAACGACGTTCTCTTAAATATAATTATTTCATAAAAAATATTCTTTTCTGTATTTTACACTAATATGTGTAATAAATAAACATTCAGTACGGACAATATTTGTCATTTATATGTGGTTATGTGGGATCTTACACTGATCCTTTTAGTGATCTTACATTTCTTAGGTTTATTTTTTTATTTTAGCCAACAACGTGGGAAATTCTATACTTCGATTCTTATTATAGTTATTTGTACTATCATATGAAATCACATAATTAGTTATCATGAAGATAAAATAATTTACCAAATGTCTTGAAAAATATCAACGCAATAAAAATGATCAGTTTAGAATATGTTAGTCTTGTTCATAGATATGTTCATATCATTGTATATTGTCTTTACAATTTAATCAAATTTATACCCCTAGATATATATGTTATTAAAGGTATGCGCGCAAGCTTATTGGTATAAATCATATATTTGTTTAGCTTGTGCTTCTACTGTCTTAAAACTCTATACACATAACTAAGTCATGTTTATAATTTACAAGAGAATTATTTGTATAATAAATATGTTGCTAAGTATAAAATTTTACTAAAATTCCATTATTGATTACGCGAATAATTTTGACAATTTATACGACACAATGCTACTTTGGGGAGGCTTTTTAAACGAAATTATACTTTTATTTGGTTATTGTGTTTTCTACAAATATACATATTTACCGGAATTCCAAGACATTGGCACGTCCCTTCACTTTTTCAACGGTGTATTATTCCTTCTCCTTTTGCAGTCTTTAGGACTATAGCTTTGAAAGAAATAAACAGTAATTATAGCAATTAGAATGTACCTGTTTCACGAAATTTTAGAAATTGTCTCATTTACAAATGGGTCAACAAATTGAGATAAAATTTGGCACATGTTTTTCATAATAACATCATTTTTGTTTAAACTGCATTTTATGTGGGTCATATTTTCTTCTACTATGAAAAAACTTATAATTCTTTACCGTCTCTTCTTCATCCCTCACCTCACATTTACGATCCCAACGTTCCAGCAACTCCTGGTAAAAGCAGATTCTCGAACGTCCATGAACATCTCCTTCTGGGACACAAGCGAACACTTCGCGTGGTCTGTTCAGACAACATCCAGATATACCTTGTCCCCAGTCAACGCTAAAACTGGTTCCATTTCCTCCTTAATTCTGTGAGTTATAAATGTTAACAGCTGTATTTAAGCATAGATGAATGTTCGGCCTATACATATTTATGCACTAGCACAATGTATAATAAGTGTGTGTAAGGCGATTTTTTAAATGATTTTTTGAGTAACTACTAAATTTTAGACTGAATTTGGTATCACTCAAATATTATTACATTTGGGAATGTCATGTTAGATTTTCAAATTTTGTTCCAGCTAAGATTTAAATGGTGTGTTTTCGGGAGACTTTTAAATCTTTAGTATCAAATATAGTACATTCATCAGCTGATCTAATAAGCTTGTTATATCGATGAAACAGCACGAAACAGAAAAGAAATTCATTACAGCTATTTGGATATTTATTTGAAATAATCACACTTAAAATAGAAGCTAAATAATTGAAATCTATTGTTATTTGCTTATTGAATGCCGTTATAAATCAGAACATTATTATCTGTGGGTCATGGTGCGTTAATCCGTATAGTTTAATCCTTACTGTAGTATATATTTAGACACTTACTTTCCAAAAATTGTGTTTTTTTTGTTGAAAACGAAAGAGACAGGAAAAATGTGAACGCTGTCATGACACCCAGACTGGTATCACTGAGTGGTGTTTAACCATTAGAATGAGATCAAACTCTGTCTATATCAGATAGTTAAACTATGCAAACTAAAAGCACCTAAAATTACGCATAGGTATACATCATAGAGATCGGATTATAAATACTTGACTCCTCAAAATAAACTTACTGGTGGAAAGAAACTCCATCATTTCTATTGTCAACCGCGTCTCTTTTACTGCAGTTGATACGAGCAAGAGCGCACCACTTTTGCTTTTGAAAAAAGCGTAAAAATTGAAAATTCCAAAATCGAAAGTAATTGTTTTGCCACGGGTGATCCGTACAGCTTGTTGACACGAATTAAAACAAATGTCTATTCTAGAGGATGGTAAATAATGCGGTCCGATTTCTATGGTATACATATATTATACCCAATTTATAAGTAGCTTAGAATATTCATATATATGTTAGCGGAAATAGGCATAATTCCTAGGTATTATGCATAATGACTAGACATACCTTAATTCAAATAAAAATATTTTGTAACACTTTAATTATTTGGAGTTGAAAGATAAAAATGTGTATTTATATAGGTTTTGAAACATGCTCTTTAAAATGGAGACCTTAGTATACAAATAAATCACATCTAAATGATAAATTATAATTCCGTGTAAAAATACAGAATTAAGCATAATTCCTGACATTATACATAATACCTAGTCATTATACATAATACCTAGAACATATGCCTAGATTCTAATTATGCCTATTTCCGCTAACAATGTATACACATTTACATTTTAAAAGATATAATATAAAAATTTAAATTGAATATATGAATAGTTGTGCATATTCACAAATAAGTCATAATATTTTTAATGAAAATGTGCATGATTGAGCCTCTAGTATTATATCTTTTCACACATATAGAAAAATATTTGAAATATGAATAATAGATAATTAATGGCTTGTATGCACGTAATGTAGAAATATTTCCTGCATAATATATATATAAATAATCTGAAGTAGCAATGTGAATTGAAGATAGCAGAAAATGTATTTTAAATAGCTTATATAGAGGCTTTTAAATATAATATAATATTATATATCGATCAAATGTTTGTTTTGAAAGCAAAAACGATTAATATTCTTTCTAAAAAAATCTAATTCCACAGTAAATAACACTAACGGAGTCATACTATTAAATATTCGTAATAACCATGGAAACAAAAAACGCGTTTTGAAAATTGAACGTTTTTAATGCTACTAGTTACTCTTCTAGGTAGTAGATACTTTAAAATGAATAATTATATAGTGGATGCCAAGTAGCCTTTTTCTATAACTTTAAACTCTGAGAATCTTGGATTGAAACATTTATGCACATATCTTTGAGCAATCTCTTCTCTTGAAAAGTATATATATATACGTTGAATTCTACCTTCGTTAACTGAAGACCATATGAGTTCAACGAGTCAATGAATTGATCGACACTTTCAATGTAAATGTGGTTGTTGTTGACGAAAAAAGGCTATATTTAGAGCCACTCCATCCAATAGGACAAATATGTGAGTGGGTTGGGCCAGATGGTGATCGTCCATGATTTGCCAGACGCATAATCTGTGACAAAAATTCCATATTATCGTTGCGTGCATGCAACTTTCGAGGTAATTTTTTCTTCCATGTATTTCAGCCTGGCGAAATTGTGAATGCAGAGAGATACCTACATAAGTTGATAACTTTTATTAAAATAACTCAGCAGCTATAACGACGACGTGATCAACTATCAATCATGTATAATAATGCTCGACCACATACTGCAGTACCTATTAACTTACCAATTATTTCAGGATAAAGCTACATTAACTCATGTTGTACAACTTCCATATTCCCACGATTCTGGATAACTATGTATTCCGGAATATGGAATTTACCTGAAGAGATATGGCATGTAACTGCATCACAAATACCGAAGACATTTTTTGAAGATTTCATGAGCAGGAATATTTCACGCTTCAAGTTAAACTGAGATTTTGTGCGCTTGTTTTATGATTTAAACTACCAATATTGTGTTATACAGATATTTATTTATAGATGTATTTATTGTTTATATATACCTATTATTTAGATATTAATTTACGCTGCTTTTTTCTTTTTTATATATTACATTAAATTGTGTGATTTATAGATTATTACAAATGTTTCCTGGTCCTATATAAAAAAAACTTAAGAAAAAGTCGACTGAAAACCTGAAATTTGACATCTGAATTAAAAATCTGATAAATTTAATTTTCTGTTGCATAAACTATATAAGTTTAGTTTTATTCAGATTACTATACAATAATTAATAATTGATATCATTCAATAAAAAATATTTGTGCATACACTATCTGAATATATTTGACATATTGATTAATGTCAATAATGCCAGGGTAGCCCATAAGTAACCGATGAACATTTTATTTTAAGTTGTGGTTGCGTAATTTGATAAACAAGAGTGTTCGACCTTGACACATATCATTATGCGATACAGGGATGACGCGCAGTGGTGTGATTATAAAACATAGTAGATATATTTGAATTTGAAAATATCTGAATTTTTATTGGACAATTCTTATATGTATTAACGATATTGTGACCAAGTTTGAAGCGACAGGTAATGTTCCTAACAAACAAAAATCTGGACGACCAAGGAGTCTCAACACCAATCAAAACCAGCTAATTATATGAGAAGTGTTGCATCAGCAGCCTCAAATTCAAGTTGTTGTTTATCAGAGGAACTTGATATCCCCAGGTCAATGCTACAGGGCATAATAAAAAAGCTTTGTCTGAAGGTGTGGTGCCCAAGATTACTACAGCAGCTCAACAAAGAAGATCCTGATCGCCGTTTGCAGTTTTGCAACGAATTTCAGGTGTTATTTAAGGATCATCTAAACATTCTATAGACAGATGAGGCTAACTTTAAATTAAACAGGCAGATAAATCGCCATAATTGTGTTTTCTATTGCAAGGAAAATCCCCATGAGGTGTTTACTAAATTGGTGAATAGCCCTGAAGTCACAGTTTGTGCAGGCATATGCCCTATATCCATAATCCGATGCTATTTCTTCCCAGGAACAGTCTCTACTACAATTTACCTGCACATGCTAGACACTTTTGCTATTCCAGCCCTCTGTCAACTCTGTGGTGCTGCTAGAGATAACTACGATATGTGGTGGCAACAAGATGGAACTCCACCCCATTTTGCCTAGATTATCAGTGAGAGACTGGATGAAGTTTGTTGGGAGATGGATCTGCAGATGGGGTAGTATCGAATGGCCTGCTCATAGCCCTGATTTATTGCTCCTAGATTTCTCAGTTTGGGGCATTGTAAAAGCGTTGGTGTTTAGAGAAAGATGTCAAAATGTGAAAAACCTCAAACAAGGAATATATTATGCTTTTACTACATTTGATGAAGAATTGTGCACTAACATTTGTCAATCACTTCGTGGTAGGGTTTCACAATGTATCAAGGAAAACGGTAGACACTTTGAAAACCACAGGCAATAATTTTTATAAATATCCATATATATATTGCCACAGGTATGCTATGTTATGTTACACATACATCTACTTGTTTGTTATGTTCATCGGTTACTTATGGGCCACCCTGAACATGTCTTTGAGAGAAACATACCTTTTTTTACAAAAACTCCCTGAATGCAAGATTTTTCTCTCTCTTTGCTTCATTGTGTCCTTCCCATGTTTTGCTGCAAGAACAAATGCCACACAATGTGTGCATATGCCACATACATGCAAACTTTATTGCTCTCATCAATGAAATGAACTGTCCAGTGTCAGCAATAGACAGCGATATGATGGTAATTGGGTATCAAAATATATGTGCACGGAATGCACATTCAGTTGTTGGGTGGGTGACTGTTCTACATGCTGTGATGGTGGACTTATTGCAGTTACATTAATACCAGGTGCTTTGGATGAAGACATTGTATAACCAAAGTTGTGGACCAAAACAGATGGCATGTGGCACTGGAATCAATCACAAATTTCTCTGTTTACTGCCTGTGTTTTACTGCCTGTCAACTTCTGCATCTTCTGGACCAATTTCAATTGTTGTTGCCAGTGATAATTGCAATAACAATAAGGAGTCTGCTATGGTCTACTTGTACTATGTCATACAGGCTTTCAAAAGAATGTCGTCAGAACCAATTCAATATTTGTGAATCTTCTCTGATGGACCTACATTGCAGTTCAAGAAAAGATACATGGTAGCTATGCTACAGCATCTGAGACAGCACTGGGAATTAGAAGAGATGTGCTGGTTCTTCTCTGCAACTTCACATGGCAAGGGTTCAGTTGATGGGATTGGAGGAATGGTAAAACATGTAGCTTGGCAGCAGGTGCATATATAAAAAGAAAGTGTGACAAATATGCAAACATTTGCTTTGTTTGTTCAACCTTTGACAACTACCACCCTTTTTTTGGACCCAACTGAACAATTTGCATAAATTGAAAATATTCTTCAAATCCAAAATATATATTTTTTTATGCTCTGTATATCTCTGGTATTAGTGAGGATCATGACTGGATGTCATCTGCTAAACAACCATTTTTTTGTCAATTTCTCAGCAGTGGAAACAATCTGTCATCACCATCACCAGCACCACAGATTCTGGAAGTTGACAAATGACACTCTTGTCAAGGATGAGAAACTTTTGGTTGTAGGACAATTGGTTCAAGTAACCTATGATGGAGAGACCTTCCCTGGAGAAATTTTTGAGACAATTTCTGGACAACCACAAGAATTTTGTGTCAAAGTAATGTAACCATAGGAACATTATTAGCAATGGTCAGAAAAGGACAATATTGCACTATACCCTGCCACTAATGTTCTGAAATGCATTGAACCCCCTTTGGTTGTTGGCTCATGTGGGCAGTATACCTTTGAAAAAGTTTATTAATATTCTATTTTTTTTTATTTACAGATATTACTAAATTACATTGTCATTTTTTAGATTTAATAACCACTTTCTTGAATATATATAGTTTTTTTGGTTTAATTTGTAATCTTAATTAAAGTTTTAAATGATTATCTGTTTATTTCTTTTGTTATTTTGATAATTAAAAATAGTTATTATCATTTACTCACCTTAGAACAAAACAAAATGAGCATAACATACAAACATGAAATATATATACATGTATATTATTAACTATGTATAATTTAAATTCGTTTTTAAAAAGAGTAGAAGTATTAAACAAATATTGAAGTATAAATATATATTATTTCATTTAATTGACATTTCTTAATTTTAGTTTATAAGATATATCTGAAAAATCATGTCTTATTTTGAAATGAGCATAACACAAGATTAAATATATTTTTAAAACCAAATATAAAAACTAATGCATATATTTTTAAAATATTATTATCTATAACTCTATAGTAGACAACATTAAAAGAAAATAGTAGTATATAAAGATTGCACTCATTCTGTATGGTCAGAAATGTTTAGAAATGTGAGTATAATGAAACAAGCATAATAAATGGAACTGACCAGGTATTATAAATAATTTTGAATTGTAGAGCATTTACTTTTTAACTTTATTAGTTATATTAATAATAATATACTGGGTGCACCATAAGTAACCAAACCCAAAATAAGAAAACTATTTTTCTTAAATGTAGCGCTGCACATTATGTGCTCAAAATAGAATTAGGATAGGTATAAGTTTAAAAATAGATTTTGGATATTCTAAATAGATTTAGGATAGGTATAAGTTTAAAAATAGATTTTGGATATTCCAAAATATGGCAATATTACAGCGAGAGTCAGAGTAACAGTATCATAATTTATTATTCCATTATGGAGCACAGATGCGTGTTAACTATGGATGAATGAGTTTTTGTTATTAAAGAATACTATTCAACTGAAAGTTACAAACATGTTTCACAGGTGTGGGGTGATGAATGTGCTACAGAAGCACCTGCTAAATCTACCATGTATGCTTTAATTTCAAAATTTAACACTACCGGTACTACTACTGATGCACCTTGGTCAGGATCACCTCAGTCTGTGGTAAATGATGATAATTGCCATCTGGTGGCTACAGCTTTTGTTCAAAGTCCTTGTAAATCCATTTGCCGAGCAGTGGTAGAACTCGATATCTCTGCGACATCTATTCGTCGGATTTTGCATGGACTTAGCATGAAACCATACAAGCCACACCTTCTACATGCACTGAATGAAGATGACCGGGATTGACGTGCTCAATTTTGCAAGACTTTTTTGCAGTTCTATGAGGATTCTCCTGATATTGTTGATCAAGTGTTGTGGTCCGATGAGGCTACTTTTAAGACTAACAGTCATGTTAACTGCCACAATAGTATCTATTGGGCGGCAAATAATCCCCACAAAATTATTACAAAGGAACTAAACATCCCTGGTGTCTGTGTTTGGGGCACTATCAGCAGTGATGGACTAATTGGGCCTTTCTATTTTGATGGAACTGTGACAAGTGTTAAGTACTTAAATATGCTACAAACCAAAATGTGGCCATTGGTCTCTCAGCATGATGACTTAGAACAATTACACTTTCAACAAGATGGCACTCCTCCCCATTATGGGAACATAGTTCGCAATTGGTTGGACAATAAATTTAATGGTCAGTGGCTAGGATGTCATGGACCAGTAGAGTGGCCACCCTGGTCACCCGACCTAACACCACTAGACTTTTTTCTCTGGGGCATCTTAAAGGATGCAGTGTATGCACATAAACCCAGAACAATTGCAGAAATGAAGCAGTACATTAAACTTGAATGGAATAATATTACTCTTGATACCTGCAAGAAAGTTTGCCAGTGTTGTCCGATGTTTTAGAGACTGTTTGAATGCCAGTGGACACCAATTTGAAAATTTATAAACGTACTTTAATAATTGTATTTATCAAAATGAATTTTACTACTACCGTGTTTCTATGTGTATCATATATATTATGTAAAGCTATATACTGCTAATTTTATGGAAAATAGTTTTCTTATTTTGGGTTCAGTTACTTATGGAGCACCCTGTATTTCAATAAATCAGGCATTAAACCAGGAATTTTCAAGAGGGGATATATTGATTGTCAGTTGGGCATAAAGACAGACCTTTATTTCTATTATATTTCACTAAAATGTATGAATTTTATTTTATGATATATATTTAAGTATATAGAAAGGTTATCCTAAAGTTAGATTATTACTGTCAATATTTACTGATAATAGATTTTATAAGTTGTACCAAAATTATATTAAATATTTATATAACATATGATATTATAAATATAGATATTAGATGACTAATTGAAGGTTAGTTGGATGTTATAGGATGACAAAGTTTATTTGTAATATAACAGTAACACTTATAAGAAGTAACTGGAGACCACCTAATGGCAGTCTCTAATACCTTTATATAAATTTCTGCATAGGGTTTCTGCATGTTGTAATCCTGTAATCCTTATATTGTAAAAATATGTATAGGTAAAAATGAAAACGAATCTATACTATAGTATTGACAATAATATTGTTAATAAAATGTCAATGACTCAATGTCATGATATGAGTGAAGTTTAAAACTAACTCTAAGTGCTGTTATTTAACAAAGTATTAGTGCATGAACGCAGTGCAATCTTAATCTTATATTGCAAATTATTTTATGAATTTTTTTTATACAAAGTAATAATAATATGTAGTCAAATAGATATTATTTTATACAGTTACACATTAAGTTTTAACACCAATTTCCTTTGGTCAGGGACACCATTTTTTATGTGGTTCACATTTTCACTGAGAAGGGGTATGTACCCCTTGTATCACCCCCTTTGACCTTTGGCTTAGTTAAGGCTTTGGCATGGGCTTTGCCTATTAAATATTTAAAGTTTTGCTTTTACTTTTAGTTTGGTTTTGATGACAAAATTGTGTGTCATTTTATTGTTAACTTTTAGCCAGATAACAATAACATAGTTAGTTTATTAACGTGATGAAGACATTAAATTTAAAGCTGACGAAATTAGGTTTAGTAATTATTCAAAAACAAGCAAAAGCTGAAATATTACTAGACTCCAAAATTATGTTGGTGTTGGAAACCAAACTATCTATTATTTTGAAATTGCTACAGAAATTTATAAATAAAATTACTTTAATAAAACAAGTCAAATAACAACAGTGAATATGATATAATTCAGAATGATTTATCATTTAGTTATACCACTTTCATTAACATATCCCTTAAAAAGTAATAAATAAACAAACATTGTGCAAAAAAAAGTATATAAAGCCCGACTTACACTACGCAAAATATTGCTCGCTTGACACTGTGCAATCTATTGCATAAGCAATTAAATTAAATTAAAGCGTTAAATTATTAAAAAACTATCTAATCACAGATCTGACTTTATTATTAAAAATTATTACAAAATTAAAGTGTTATGTATTGTGTTTAATCCTATATGTTGTATATTACATTGTATTGATTCTTGCTGTGTATGACAGTGTAATATGCGCATTATTAGTTACTGCTGCATACTTGTATTAGTTTGTT
>JAYRBW010080561.1:0-23719 GCA_036023295.1 Invenusta paracnida | reverse complement strand
TTTGTATTCCTAAAATTGAATAAGCTTTTGATTGATGTGTATATCATTCTTGTAGGTCAAGTAGTTTCCAATATAAAGTTAAAGATGAATGTGTCTACATGTAATTATATATATAGTAATCCTTTATGATATCATAACTTGTTGAAGGAATGAATTAAATTAAATTCAGAAAGAATTCATATTCCTAAAATTCAATAAGTTTTTGATTGATATGAAAGTCAGTGGGCCAAATAGTTCTAGAGATAAAGATGGAGATGAATGTGGAGATGAATCTGGAAAAAAGGTAAAAGAATAAGATGTGTAAAAAATTGTAGTATACTGGCACTGCACATGTCATAATTAAATTACTATATTAATATAGTATAAGTAACTATATATATAGTATAAAATCTGGTACAAGTCCTACAAATATAAATTTATGTAAATTTATATATCATAAAGGATAGTGAGAATGAGATGCTTGAATTGATAATCGCAATATATTATAAGTTATATTATAAAAAGGTTAAAATTAAATAACTATAGTCTATATTAATATAAGTAATAACTTATAACTTATAATATAAGTTATATTAATATAGACTATAGTTATTTAATTATGACATGTGCAGTATACTACAATTTTTTACACATCTTATACCTTTTTTCCAGATTCATCTCCAACTTTATCTCTAGAACTATTTGGCCTACAGAGTTTACTTTCACTTTTAGTTTCATATCAATCAAAAACTTATTGAATTTTAGGAATATGAATTCTTTCTGAATTTAATTCATTCCTTCAACAAGTTATGACATCATAAATGATTACTATACATATAATTACATGTAGACACATTTATCTCCAACTTTATTTTGGGAACTACATATATATATAACAACTATATATATAATATATAGTATATAAATTATAAGTATATACTTTTTAGTATAAAGTGAAACTATTATAACATAAGTATAAAATTAAAACCAAAACATTACTAAATATGTGATATTATTGTAAATTAATGTTACTGTTGAACAAAAAGCAATATTATAAATACCTTTTTAGGATTAGAGAAAAACCTTATTAATAAACTAAGCAATAAAAAATGATAAAAATATTAAAAACCGGATAAAAGAAATTTGTCTCGAATACTACTATTAAAGGGATTAAATATTTACAAGTAATTTTACTATTGAAGTGATATACACATATATTGAAATCCAATTTTCACTTAAATATTTATAAAAAGGGAAATAAATTTATAATGAAACGTGTTCATTATTTTTTTTTAATTAGCTTAAATTATTAAGAAATATATTAATTCCTCTTAATTTAACGAAACTAAATAAAATATTTAAATCGCTAACATGTTGTATTAATTAATGCTGTGATAAATAAAAACGAAATTTTCTTTAAATAATAGCGTTATTTAAATAATAATGTTAACTTAGCCATAGCTTTATCTATGATATGATATATATTTCATTTAAAAATATATATATTTGTAATGCATTATAAGTTATCCTACACACACATTATTGTAATTGTGAGTTTTATGCTGTTATCTCTTGTCATTTATCCAACATATGAATGTGAATATTAGTGAATATGAAAATGTCTGCTGATAGTTTGAATCAAAGAATATTGGAGGTATTCTTCACGCCATGTATCCTATATTCTTTTGAATATTGTGCTTTTATGTTATGCTTGTGTTGAAATAAGTTTTAAAGAATTTGAATAAAATATGATTGTTAAAACTAGTTTGTTTGTGTAGGAAGAAAGTTTAAGCTGTACTCGGAGAATGACTTTTTGAGACTTTTGATTATTAAGGACTCCCAAAGAAGAAGAATTATAAGCAGAATGCCTGCTTATTGCTAAATAATGGTAATACTACGCAAGGGCTAATTTTCACTCAGGCAAAACCACATCGTCAATTGTTTGTTTGTAAAATTACCGCGAAAGCTTATTTTTTTCATAAAATCTCCACATAAGCCATTGATCGTCGCCCCAGCAAATAGTCAGTTTGGCGAATGTCATTGGAGCATCTTTACATAGCAGCTATTTCATTTGAGCAACTAAAACCAGAAGAAATACATTTATATACTTGTTCCTTAATCATTTATAAGGATATATGTATAGTTAAAGAAAGATAGTGTAATTAATTAGACAAAATTCATATATTTTTAATTAAAATTTGCAAAGTTAATTAGTAATTATATACATAGATGTATATATAATTTGACAATAAAAACATATTTATTATATTGCCCTGGTATCGGTTGCTCTAATGAAATAGCTACTATATATGTAAAGATGTTCCAATGACATTCGCCAAGCTAACTATTAGCTGGGGCGACGAATGGCTTAAGTGGAGATTTGCAGGAAAGAAGTTAGCTTTATTCACCTTTTGCCTTCGAAGAGATTTGCTCTCGAGGCAATTTTACAAACTGACATAATGGATGATGTGGTTTTGCCTGCGAGTGAAAATTAGCCCTTGCGTATATAGAACCCTAAATAATGTACAGGGCTTCGAACAATGTTTTACTTATGTTAATCGGGCCTTTAATCTAACTGTAATATATAGAGGGCTGAATTCAAGTTAGCTTTTTGCGTTCAAGTAAATGTTTAAAACTCGATCGAGGAATCCCTTGAAAAGTTTCAAGGAATTCTTTTTCAAGAAACTACTCTAATTTTGAAGATTCCCTTAAAATGGTAAGTAATTTCAAGGAATTGCTAGAAAATATAATCAGTAATACGTTCGAGCAAATGCTTGAAGAGTTCCTTAATTTAAGCATTTCTTAGAGTTGAAGGTATTTCCTGAAATTTGTGCAAACTTTCCACCTAAATTTCTAAATATATTGCGTTGATATGTTTCTAAATTTGTGTCTTTGATATGGGCACAATTACATAATGAATCATACTTAGTGGGTAAAGACCGAGATATGATTTCTTATGCTAAATTTGTTATTCATTTATTGGGGGTGTGTAGCTCAGTTGGTAGAGCGTTGGTCATGTGTACAAAGGATCACAAGATCAAATCATACCTGGAGCAACTTAATTGATGCTATAGGTACTTGTCGATTGAACAGCAAATTAGCAGGTCAGGGCCTGTTTGGTTATTGCGGTATCATATGAAAGACCTGGCTATTATGTAATCATTAATGCTTTATGTACTATCACATTCTGTTATTATCTGGATTTGAATAAAGTCCCTTACTTGCTATATAAGTTTTATCATGATCTTGTATTTATTATGATAACGTTTTAGTCCCCGTTTAGAGTCGAACTCGAGCCAGTGAGATCTCACCATGAGGAATCATGTTGTCATTAATACATTTAGTGATTAAATAATTATTTAAATCCATACTCAACATAACAACAAGAGGTAGCGTTTTTCGTTTTCAGGTAAAACATAACAATTATATGATACATGCATAAACATCGTATATAGTCCTATATATTTAAATATATAATATGTTGTCCTATTAAAACAAATTGTAAATTAATGTGTATATATAAGAACAATTTTACTATTAAAAACATTTATTATTATCCAGCCTTTATTTTGTAAAACTAATACGAAAATTTATTATTGTTATATTAATTGTCCAAATAAAAGTATCAATAATTTTATTTCAAAATATCGTTTTTATATATATCACGAAAGAATTTTGCGATACTGTTTATATTCATTTCTTTCGATTTCAAAATGTGCATTTTGTTTATATTCCCCCAATGTTTAAAATAGAAAAAGCAGTAATTATAATTTATACCGAAACTTACAAGATATAAAAATTGTTCCAATGGTTTCTAATATTTTAAATATTTATATTTAATATAACTGTAAATTTATTTAACATAATAAATAAATTCAAAGCTGTTTGAATTGAAGCATATTAAAATGAGAATAGAATAGAATATTAATTAAATATATTCATTTCTAAATTCCTGATCAACTCTCTTATGAGAATCGTATATCTATTATTTCTGTTTAATTCAATTTCATATAAATGATTCATCACAATAATAACAAGCAAACTAACAAAAAATATGGTCATATGTATTTTTAATCTGGGTCTATTTTAAAGAATGTAGCAAAACTAAAACAAAATCTAATGGAATATTTCTATGATATCAAATAAGACATTTCAATAAATATTATAACGCTTTACAGAAATAATATATAGAAAGTAAACCAACAACATAAAACTTACTTCCATACTGACAAATATGTATATATATGTATAAATTCGATATAAAACATGGTTAAATGTCCAAATTTGGTTGTATATACAGTCAAACCCCGGTTTTATGCCAGCCCTGGTTCCAGTGAAAAGTGGCGGTTAATCGGGAGTTCTATTTTAAGTGTTAATTTAATGTATGTATGATACTAAAAAAATACAATGTATTTATGTTTGCTTCGCATATTATATTTATTTACAATTTAATTATCGATGTTAATTTTTATAATTATGAAACGTTTAGTATTTCATTTATATTATGTATATTCATTTACAGTATACAGACACATATATTTATTGTTAAGCTAGAAAAATAGGCAGGTTGGCGGATATACCGAGGTTTTATAACACAAAAATTGTACTTTTGTTCTCAATTTTGATTGGCAGATGGCGGGGTTGGCGGTTAAATTATATTAAAATGCATACAAAGAAATTTATTCCACAAAAATTTGGCGATAATCGGGGTGGGGCATAAAACCGGGCTTTGACTGTATTTCCTTTTAGGTTTACACTAATTTCTCCCTTAATCTCGTAATGTGTAAAAAAAAATGACCAATGTTAGTTAAACTTTTATTTGGTAGATTTAAGTCTTCAACGATGGCAAAATGAGTTACTACCAGTAAATAATATAGCTGAATCAAATAATACTACTAACTATACAACACACAGTAGTAATGGAAGCATTTTATGAGAAAAGTGAAAAATCGGAATCTCTATAGACTGTAGTGTACACTCGGGAAAGGTATCGTACAAGTGAAAGACTAAACTTCACGCACAAGATAATTCTACAAGTTAGGGTCGGCAGAATCCCTTTCAAAACAAAAAAACAGACTACGCCGGTGAAAAAATGACAAGTAACAAGTTAATATGGCATTTGTAAACTTAACTGTACAAGTATCTACAGGAATACATACATACATACATACATGTAATATTTGACCAGAATAGGAAGAAGTAAGTAAAGGCTGACATTGCAAGACTACTTGGCGCACAATTGAATTCTGGTGGAAATAAATCAGATTTGAGAACATATCAGCTATTGTATGGTTAAGCTGAAAAATCTATAGACCCTCTAAATCAATATTACTATAGATACTATTCTGGTATATATCTCAATCATCTAAAAATATATCATGATCAAATCATATAATACCATTCAATGTCGTTACGCGAGAATAATTCCACTGATATTAATTAATACGAAAAATAAATGAAAACTAATATCTTTTAGTAGGCGAGTATTTATCCTATTTTTAGTTTGGTGTACTGCATCACCAAGTTTTAAAGTTACTGAGTATCACGTGTCAACAACAACAAAAAACTAAACTTAAATTATAATAATTGTCAAAAGTTGATTCCTTCATTCAAAATATTTAGTCATTTTCTGTTTTGCAATAGAATAGTTTGTAGTCGAGATACCTTCTCAAACGGAAGGCAAGCAAGATAGCATGTTAATAATTGGAAGTAGTAAGATAGGTGCACCTCCAACCCAGAGGGCTTACCCATATTTAAAGCTGGGGATCTAAAATTCAAACTACTCCAAACTAATTGTTTATTGAAATATTACGAATGACTTATTCGAGTACATAATAATCAATTGTATTTTGTAAAATTTACAAATAACAATTCATCTTTTGAGTATATAAAAGTGTCTATCTACAACATGGATATAACCTACAACTTTTTTCAAGTAAAAAATATTGATTACATGTTATTTATTTGAGATTATGATAGGTGGGTCAAAAATTGTGATCCTTGTCTATCAGGCGCCAAAGGTGTAAAATGTGTTCTGCAAACTACAAGTATCTAATTAGACCAATTCAGATAATTTGGATCCAAAACGGGAAAATACTACAGTAAAAGTGAACTTTATTCACATTGGCTTGCACGCGGTTGGGAATTAAAATACATTCTAATTGCAGTCTTGAGCGTAGAGTAAGTCACAATCTTTTAGACCGGTAAACCGATAATTATTAATGCTAACCTGACTATATTTAGAGTCTAGATTGTGGGAAGGTTAAACACTACAGAGAAATAAAAGCCTCTAAAATGTTTGTGTTGATACTGCAGGTCAATAAATGTTCAAAAATAATGTTGCTAGTAGTATAATAGTATTAGACAATTGAGAGATGATATAAAATTTATGAATAATGTATTATTACGACTTTTGATATCAGGAAAGCATAATAATAAATACGCTTTTTATTATTAAATTGTTTTTAAATATGTAAGACATCTTCTATTGCAAATTTGGTGAATCATAAATTATATCTAAACTTATTTGAATAATTATAAATTATCACCATTGCTGCCATCCTCTTTGAGGAAATTATAAACACAACTTTACAGTGTACGAAAATAGATTATAGAAATTCTCTGATTTCTGTGCAATAATCATTCAATAAATGCTCAAATTTTAACTAATAACTACAAAAATTATAAAAAAAATGAATAGGCCATAACTCTATTGCTAGATTAAATTATTCCTAGTTCTTCTTCTAATATTTTACAACTATTAACCGACTCAATAGAAACCCGTCCAAGGCACTACATCTCTCGCTGCAGTCCCGAAGGTAGAAAAAGAGGGTGACTAGTCCGACATGTCGGCTCCTGGATCGTCATCCCAGTCAGCGACGGCTGGGTTCCAGTAGCGGTAGACATAGAGTATGATTTCATAAGTGCCCATCATGATGCAAGTGTTGGGCACCTGACGCAGGTAGTGAGTAGCAAGACCCCCGTAGAGAGCCCGAGCACCCTCCTCTCGGTGGACTCGAAGGAGCGTCTGAAGGAAGCGCCGGTATTTATCCGGGTTTTCGCGAAGACGCGTCCGCACCACTTCTGAACAAGGGGAGAGCGGCGGAAGGCCGGTTTACACACCACGCAAATCATGTTTAATTTAATAACACAATTAGCGAGACAAGTTAAGGAAATTCTACCTGGGGAAATTTCAAACAGTTTTTTAATCGATTTTGAAAGCTTACATTTAGTTGTACCGGGCAGCAATAATAAATAATATCTACCATGCATACAGCACAGCTAGCTAGAAGAAATCATTAAAAAAAGAATGAGACACTGGTTTGCGCAGAGGAGTGAGAGTATTGTATCCATAAAGTAAATGTAAAAAGAGACTTACCTATAAGATTGCTAAGAAAAGCCATAACTATAATTATGTAAAAACTAATTTTATCAAATTGGCTAGTTAATGTTTTATTTAGTAATTATACATTATCACATTTTTAGATTGCTGGAAAATAATATATTACTTTTAGAAATTCTGTTTATAAAAAATTTTCAAGTGGCTATTTTGGTAAGGTCGAATTTTAGAGTTGCCTTAACCAACTTGAACTAGTTCATAGGTGGCTGTACTTATATTCCTAGACTCATAAACTCATCTTAACATCGTGCGCAGTCATCTCATTTACATATAGACAAAATATATGTTTACCATATATTACCCAGGGCCTTTCTCAATGATAGTATTTGTAGAGTATTCATAAACAACAGACAACCCGTTATATAGTACATAGATAGACTATAAAAATTGCTCATATTCTCGGATGAAGTAAACAAATTTGGTTTTAAATGAACTTTTTAAATTAAATATCCTTTATAAAAAGCTGTGCTAATAGTTTTCTACTTTTGCGATTATCAAACTCCACTATCTAAATAAACTAATTCACATACCTATGCCGGGTTAAACGTTTAGTCAAAGCTAAAGGTAAGACAATTCTAGTAGATAACTGATAGCCGATGACAGTCAGCTCACCGTGCGGATAGGCCAATAGCGTGGCAATACTCTTGGCGAAAATGGAGGCGAGCATGCACAGTCCCATGTCACCCGGTGTCTGAATCCGGTTAATTGACCTCCCAGCAGAGCCATCAGCAGTGTTCACCTTGCTTTGACTGTGTCGCCATGCCAACAGGTCGGCCTTGACACGCTCGTAGATGACGAAGTTGAGGGCGGTCTCTGAGATGCCCACGTAGGAGGCAGTGACACCCTTGTAGAAGCCGCGGAGGCCCTTACTGGCCCAGGTCTCCCGGATCACCCGAGGCACATTGGCGATCGCCTTTCCGGCACTGCGGGAGAGTTACAGTTGTCATAGACAAAACGTGAAATTCTTAAGCATAGGTACTAAGAACAGACAAATAATACGAGATCAATAAAAAGGATTACGCAGCATGTTAAGGTTTGATAAGATTATTAGGTTTATCAAAAGCATGCTCAAAATCAATTTATTTTAGTAAATAATTAGAAATCGGTGTATTATGTCGAAGCAGTATTGAAAATACACAGTCAAGATCTTTCTGCAATCAAAAGCAGAAGACAAGTGCAAGACAAAAGCAGCAAATCGTCATGGAAAAAAGGACCCACCAACTAAACTAAGATTTTACTTTATTTTATATCATTGTTATTAATTTTACTAAATTTATATTTAAATTAAATTATTCAATCTTTGTAAATAGATCGACTTAAGTCTTGTACAGTATTGTTATACCAATTTAGGCGATGTTTGGACATTGAACTACTTCTAATCACTACGTAATAAATAGCGCTACAGTTAAAGAGCAGTTTGACGCTATAGAAACTTTTTAATTAAGAGAGAATATGCATATGTTAATACTTAGGTATTAGAAATCACCAACACAGAGGAAGACAGACAAAGATTTACCTGATGAGATCTAAAAAGATCGATACCAGTCGGGTTCTGTTCTGTCTCTCCCTGTGTTGGAAGTTACTGATAATCTTTCAAACAGTATTCTTTTTATATAATGCAAAAACGATAAAAAACAACTAACACAACTCAATGTTTAGAATATTGAAATCTCCACCGACATTTTATATATATTGTACATATTATTTTACGAATAAGTTTCAAAATATTTTATGTCATTTTGGCCAGATATTTTACATCAGACAACATTCTGAATTTTATTCCATGCGTTTAAATACGTTTAAAAAATTACAAAAAATATATTATTTAACTTCTGCTGTTGTTAATTAAAAGTAGTATAACATTACATTGTAGGAAAATTACACTCAATTACATGTTTACTATTTAGAAAAATCGAATCCAAATACAAGCAAATGCATAACTAATATTTAAAAAGTATAGCTACCATAAAAATAACTATTTCAGTTAACTTTTGTGAAATTTTAAGCAGACGATAATGAACAAAAAAATTACATTTACAGTTTTACAATCCGAAATATCGAACATTGAGAATATATTCATCAATAAAAAAAATTATTCATCTTTCAAACGAAAATAAGAATTTAGAAAGGTACTAAAAAGGTTAGCAGAATATCTGGAGTACTTATTCTTTTTATACGTGAAAAATATTTGCTAAATATATGCGCGTTATAGACTTGATGACTATACTTTTAGTTGTAAAGCTAGTTTGCAGACTGTAATAAATAACTGTGAGGTGAAAAGGTTACTTGCTACTTGAGTCAGTTGTATAACGTAACCCCTCGATACTTTAACAAATATAACTATAGCTAATAATAAATCAAGTTCAATCTATTCCATACATGCAAATAATTACTTGTCAATACGTTTTATTCACAGGAGATAATAATTATAATTACCACCAGGATTTGGTATTCGTGCCTAAATTTTTAGATAATAAATTTCATGCAATTTAAAAAACATTCCGAATAATACTAAGTCAAAACATTTACCATTATACTTTTTTTTAATATGCGCGTTGCAAATACTTCGAATACCTGAATTTAAAAAGATTAAAAACACTGTATTGGTAAAACTTGTACATATAATCTGTAATATAACAATAAAAATCATTATTAAAGATAAGGTATAATTATAAAAACGTGTCTTAATATGGCCTAATAATAACCATGATAATAGTATTTTCAGCTTGGAATTTCATTACTACATTATTTTATCAATCTGATGTGCATTGAAATCACATTGATTTTCTCATCAAATAGAATCGTAGTTTAAGGGAGTAATGTATTTAGGTAGGACCGCCACCTTATGTACTACTGCGCTATTATGTACATAGGTATAATTAACATCGATGTAATAAAATCTATAAATAACATTTAAATTAAATTAAACATTAACTAAAGTAAACAGAGCCCCAAAGATTATAAGTTTACAAAATATGTCCCTCCATGATCACACATGTCTTACCTTTGATCCAACTGGAGTTTAGTTTTAATGTAGAATATTGGATTCGTCAGAGTCGAAGTGATAAAACCTAAAAGGGAGAAAAAACGTTCCCAGTGAGTTCGCAGATGGCGTAAATAGTTATTAAGTATAAAATGGAAACTTGTGATTTGTCGGAAAACCCTCATCTAGTGAAATTGTCTTATCATTAGCCATGACTAAATCATTTAACCACCATTGTAACAAATGACTGCACAAGCCATAAGTAAATTAATTCTCAGTACATATAATTACTTTAAGACTTAAGAGATGACTAAAAATAAAATAATATATATAATAGTAATAGAGCGACCGACGGTTTAAAATTCTTACCGATGGAAATTAAATTGCATAGTTCCTATTTTTGTCAGTATGTATATACAGTCACCAAAGGCAAATAAATGTCAATGAAAAGATCACAATGTGCTGTTTATCTTAATTATGTTACGAAAACCGAAACTAGATAAGCGTTGCTAAGTGCCGCCCTAAATAATACACACATTAACAATGCAAAACATTTACCTCCCATTGCTGCAGAAAAGAGAAAAACGGCGGATGAGTTCGGTTCGAAATAGTGTGAGAAGTAAGTTTGACCAGTATGATAGGCGGAGAAGTAGATACACCTGAAAGTTTGGGGAATACAGGCGAGTTGCTAACAGTAAAGATCAAGAGATACCGCTTGTGTTACCTCAACTATACATCCAAATACCAATGTAGCAAAACGACACATTAACTACTAACATTACACAATTAATAATAAATAATATTATTAGAAATATCTGTAGAAATGGCCAAAAGTTTATCCATAAGTAAAGAACACATATTCCGTATAGTCAAAATTCTAGTACAGGTATAGTTTAAAGAACTAAAAATAACTATTGGGGATGTGAATAATAGAAATAAAACATTACAATCGGTTGAAACTGCACGACTGAAGAGCAGCCATTTGTTTCATAATCAAAGTCTTCAGCCTTCAAACATGATCATCTCGCGTGATGCGCCAAATTCTTCTTTGGCCTTTCGCTTTCTTTCAATAGACTCTTTTTCGACACGATCTGCAGACTGTGATTCCTCTAAAGTGGTCCGATACCTCTTCCTCAACTATTCGGGAATCAGCTGCATATTCAATGGATTTCTGCACACTTGACAGCATCGTAGACTATTCTTTGAGACATCAGAGGTAACTGCTTCATATTGTTCGACAGAACCACATCGTTATAACTGAGAAACCACTTTTCACACAGGCATTCCCGTGCGATAAGATCAGTGTAAAATCTATCATTTATATCAAAGGCATACTTTTCTTCTTTAATATCCCAGTCTCTGAGCATCGATAGAAATTCAGATTTTGCTCTATTGACACATTCATTAGACACAGACGATATATTTTTGACAATGGTTGGTGACAGGCTCGGCGAATTTCGCAGTCATATTTTTCAGAAGACCTTTCAATGAATGTATCCATTGATTTGATTACCAATATAGTTTGCAGTCATTATAAAACGTCTTTTCTTTCATCACATACGCTTAAGCCATCCTTCGTAGCAAAGCCAACATCAGGTTTTTGAGATTTTTATCACAGCAATCGATTGCAAACACATGTATGGCCTCTTTCAAAACCTTCGATTTCACAAACCGACTAATTCATCAGCAAGAAACTATTTTACATTGTCAAAAACTTGCCTGGATATATGTATATGGGTAGTTTCGAAGATTTTTTAAATAGCCCATATATTATTGTGACAAAACATTCTCGAGAGTCGTTAATTTTTATTAAAACGTTTTGTTTTATATTTATTGCAATTTTCCGTTTATTCCCGATCGCGGACACTTCAAGTTATTGGTTATATTGGTAGCTTAGAATAGACACAAACGGAGTAACAATAACATGTATAATAAGAGTTAATATTATACAATTTGTAGTCTTGTGTACTTCATTGTAAAACCAGTTTTATCTTTAGAAATCTTTCCTTTCTCTTAGAACTGAAAGGTCTGCAATGCATGGCATTCCTACCGAAACAAACAACTTTAGAGCAGGAAAAGTGAGCAAACTGTCTGCCTAACTCTGCCCAGCGAGCTACGAACAAGAATACACACACACCATCTTGTTAACTAGTAATTGAAGATAACCAGATTAATTCAGCTGTAGGTACACATGTTTAATGAAAGTTGTATGCGTAAAATTTAGTCTAGTTTATCTAATTTATTCTGAAATTAGCAACTTTGTTGATTGACAAGTCGACCGAAGTAAACCAATATATATATTATGTAGCTTATAGACATTTTCTTTGTGTATCTCTAAATATTCATGTGTAAAATTAAATAATTCATATCTCATTTAATTGAATCACATCAATAAAGTAGGACACAGAAGACATTTATAATGCATCTTTTTATGATAATGTTTGCAAATTTAAAAAAATGTAATATCATAGTCGCAATTTGCGTACAACTACACGGAAGTCACCCACAGAGAGCCATCTATACAAGAATAGAAAACATAGTATGCTAGAGATATAAACCATTCGCATTGAGTGAATATTACCAAAGTCAACAAAGCAGATGTCGGAATTTGAGTCAGTTGAAATCAATCAATTCGTAAGAATTTGATAAGCGAATAAATTAAATTGTATTGTCTTTTTATTCTTTTTCCTCTGCCAAATAAAACATTTAAAATAGAACTAAATTGTTCCAACTTACAGGATAAAATAATCATTCAGTTCCTCTGGCTGGACATTCATTACGAACTCCTTACTAATTAAAACCTCACATTATCAGTCTTCACAAAACTCTAGCAAATTACATTTTTATATTGCACTCAAATTCCAACACACCTTATCTATAATCTTCTCTTATGTACTAACCATCACAAATTTCATAAAATATCACTAGCGCACCGTCGCTTCAAATACACCATCAACAGGCAATCATAAACACGTGCATAAGTTGGAACAATGGCATGAGGTAACAATATATTATAGAATACATACTAGTGCTCTACAATATTCCAAGGAGCGTATTTCTCGACTATCCACTAAGGACTAAAATTGTCTTACATTAAGCGATGATAAAACGTTTAATTAATCGATAGTTAGGTTAGTCTAAATAACCGCATTATATGAGCGCAACCCAACAGCAAAGTGTTAAAAAACAATATTTAAAAATTGGTAACCATATTTTATTTGATACATTATCAAGAAGATAAAAAGTAACATTTTCTAACGATTTTGGTAGTGAAAGTTATTTTTCTATATAGCTCCCTTGAAAACTGAGATATAGTAAGAGTGAATGTATAGAGAGTAAATAAAATCGCTTTACGAAACAATCATGCTACCCAAATTGAAACAACGTTTGATAGAACACGCTGTCCATGTTGTTGTTGCCTCGGTTAGGGCGTCCCACCAGAGCGGTCGGACCTCCCGCAGGAACCCGACAGCCATCACCTCGTCACTTAATGCCTCCACTCCTGAGATGCCGTGCTTCCTTCTTGCTCTTTCCCATCTTGGGCATTCGAAGATATGGTCTTTCCCTTCTTCCTCCCCGCAATCTTCACACGTGTTATCCTCTACATTGCCAATCCTGTGTTGGTAGTATTTTGTTTTAGGACAGTGCCCCGACCTCAGTTGTGCCAGGAGCACTTCCGTCTTCCTATCTGTACTGCATTTACGTCTTGTCTGGAAATAAACTTTTCTGCTTCTTTCGTTGACTTCAGTTATCCATTTGACCTTTCTTTTCAGCCTTTTCTTAACCACTCCGTGATCCACCTCCACCGCTTCTTGTGTTAGTTCCCTTGCCATGTTGGCCTCCTTATCTGCTTCCTCATTTCCTTCTGTACCCACATGCGCCGGTGTCCATTGTACTGTGATTTCTGTTTCTCTCCCCGCTTTCCAAATCTCTTCTTTAAGCTCTTCCATCTCTTTTGACAGTGTGGTCTTCTCCGCCTTGAGACTTTTTACTAGTGCTTGGCTATCTGTGTAAATGATTGCAGATATCGGTTTTGCTTCGCATATTTCCTTACATGCTATCCGCAGAGCTACCGTTTCTGCCATGTATGAGCTACACCACTTCCCGGCTGCTTGTCTTCTTACGCGTTTGGTCCCTCGGTGGTAAATTACTGCACTGCACTCCCTCCATGTTCTACACCCGCTTCGACAGAAAGTGTTGTAGCAATTACATCTTGGTGCCATGTTTATATCAAATGTTTTATGGCTGTACTTCCTATCATCAATATCATTTCAACGTTTTTCTTTTGAGGAGCTCGTTTCCTAGCTTTCAATTTTTCGAAGCAGTCGTCATTGTATGGATATATGTATAGTTTAATTACACATTAAAAAATATTTACACAAATGACTATCAAATGTAAATTTCTTCATTAAATAGTTAATTAGTGGAAATTTTAATAATGTTAACACTTATTGGGAGAGATTATAGAATGTTTATTTGGCTTGGTTTATTTTTTATTTGGTCTTATAAATAACTATGAAATACATAATTATGTGTCTCAGTTTTTTAATATGGATATTATAATTTCTTAACACTTACATAGTTACTTTCCATAAATCCAATTGTTAATAACTGGTAGTAGCCAATGAGAACTACTTTAAATGTTCCATCTATATGGATTTCTCTATCTCCTTGAAGAGCCCTGATTAAAGTATCCTTCCGAATATAAAAACTTGACCGTCCCTATTCACTAATCGCGCTCGGAAAAACTGTGAATCATCAGGGAATTTTGATTATAGAGAAGACTCGGGTTGCTGCAACTAAATAAAACATTAGTTAAACATTCATTTGCCTTCGAGTCGATGTTACATAACAACATGTCTCTATATAAGCATAAAAACGATTGTTTTCAAGCAAACGAATTTCAAAATGTTGATTATAAATGTTGATTATTAAATGTCGAATTGATTATAACAACTATGTTAATTAATATTTCATATTATTTTATAGTTCAATTGTACATAATACTTTATAAGTATTTATTACATTCTTGGTCCTTTTATTTTAAACTCTGATTCCCATATAATAAAATAAACACCTCTAATAATATTATTATTATAAACTTTTTTATATAACCATAAAATAACTTTAATATATAAATACTATTAAACAAGAATGAATTATATTGAAATATCGCTGATTTATTAGCTCCAAATAGTAGAATAGTAAAATGTCAATTTTATTACCGCATACCAACAGCTATATTTCTGCACACGTACATATAATAATGGATTTATTTTTCA
The DNA here is from genome assembly GCA_036023295.1 of Invenusta paracnida. Lineage (NCBI taxonomy): Eukaryota > Metazoa > Platyhelminthes > Proseriata > Coelogynoporidae > Invenusta > Invenusta paracnida. The sequence goes on along the minus strand of JAYRBW010080561.1, from coordinate 8,076 downwards.
AATAAATGAGTTTTAAAGACCATTTAAATTTTCAGTATTTTTATGGCTACTTCCGTATATCTATGAAGATCATTATGAAAAAATAAAACTTACCTTATGATCTATAGGAAGAGCCGGAGCTGCTATGCGTCGTCTTTTTTGCATTGAAGATTCCATTTGAGTAAATGTGACGTTAACATCTTCCCTTCCTTACATCATCTCATCGAATGTTGTCTTCAAAGATTTACTAGACTTTTCCGCAGCATTTAGAATACTGCTTTTAATAATTAACTCTTCCCTTTTATTTTCTACAGTAGGATGGGAATGACCAGCCTTAACTTCTACTTAATTGTTTATTTCAATGCACCTTCCTGGACAATGCTGGGCAGAGCATTCGTAATAGATATTACCTGAATAAAGATATTTAACAAACCAGATATACTAACTTACTAAATATGTAATAATGCATAAATTACAATATGAAAATTTGTAAACAATTATAAAAAGAGACAATTTATTTGGCTATAAGAAAATTTGTTCATATAAATTCATATAAAATTTGTATCATTATTAATTTAACTTTTAATTAACAATTAACTATTACAGAAAAAATATAAATGTATATGAAAAAAATCTTAGGATCCAGAGAAATAATTATGAAGTTACTTACCAATCCATATCCTGTCTTTTTTATATAAAAACCCATCATAAAAATATAGTTTACTATTTTTCGAGGACCAGGTATCTCTTCCATTTCGTCTTATTGAATATTTATAAATTATTTAGATTATTTATACCGCAGTGTACACCAATACAGATTATACAGCTACCCAATCAAAATGCTGTGTATAGAGAGGAACCAAGAGGTACCTAACCCTAACTCTTCTGTTCAAATATTGCCATTAATTGCAGCCTCTATTGACTACTCAAATTGCCGACTACTTCAATTATAATTATTTACTTCGTATTTGTTTAAGGCAATAATTGATATGCCTATAATTTGTAACAATTAGAAGTCCTTGTTTGTATAGTTATAAGCCATTAGTAGTATGTATAGACGCCAACAATGAAATTTTTGTATAAACATGAACCTCGACTTAATAGGCGTTAGGAGTAGGATTATGTTCATTAAAATTTGCTCGCAATAGGGCACATTATTACACATATATGTTTTACGCAATGGGATTATCAGTTGTAGCATATACACTACTTTGCGGCAGACATTAGTCAGGTGTGGGATTTTGATTTGTTGTAAGATTATTAGTTAAACGTAAGTGTTACTATTAATATAACATGGAACATTAAAATTCCGTTACCAGATTTATTATAATTACATATTATTTATGCAATGTGTTTGTTACACATATATATTACTATATATATAAAGTGGTTATAGATACAATTTATGAAGCACAGCGCAATTTACTATTTTTAAAGTTAACATAGTTAATAATAGTAATAAAAGATAATTTGTATCAATTACTTAGTAGTGCACATTATTAGGGCGCGTAGGTATAAAAGCTTTTAAAATAGTAAAAAATCTTACTGCAACTTGATTTTATCTTCTCCTAATTATAATAAAAACAAACAAAACATCAGCTTGGCAGTATTAATATTAGATGCCCAGTGAAAACGTAGCGTGCTAATAGCATGCTACATCGCTACATTGAAGCTACAAATAAAAAAGTTGTTTTTAAGTAATCAAACGCTTTTAATGTTTTACAATTATATTTATCATTCATTAGTAGCTTTTTTAAGAACATAAAAACAAATTTAGTGATACGCTACATGAATGCTACAACATGCTATATTGTAACTATTTTATTGTGCCCATAATGAAATTTATTTTGTAGATGGCCCTATTCTATATTCTAACTCAAGGGTCCTAATCTATCTTTATTTGTATAAAATCATAATGAAATTTATTTCGTAGATGGCCCTATTCTATATTCTAACTCAAGGGCCCTAGACTATCTTTATTTAATAAGAGTTTATCTTTAAGTCCATCTTTATATTTTTTTATTGTAGATTAAAAATTATGATTCAATTTATTTAAATGCCTTTAGATGCATTCTAAGCTTTTAAAAGCTAAACATTTCGGCGCAAAGCGCCGATTTAGATAGGCTTGGCTACTCGCCTCTCCATAAAACACCCTGGAAGTTAGGGGCCTTTCAAAAATGCTTCCTCCGTAGATACGCTGGACCATTCTCATGCCTGAACTTATAATATTTGTTGATGTTCATTTTCTTTTTGTAGAAAGTGAATTGGAAGCTCGGCAAAGGGTTAAAAAATTATTGGCCATGGATCTGATGCAGTAACCACAGATGTTGGCAGTAAACGCAAACGAGTATTAAAAGCTTATTCTAGTTCTTCTTCAGAAGAAGATTCTCCATCTCCCAAGAAGGTATTTATAACTCTAACTAGCCACGTACTAATATTTTTTGACAAATTATTTCTATATTATTTACAAATTGTTTATATATTTTATCTCAATTTAGAAAAAACAAAAGCAATTCTAAAATAAGTTAAATTGAAATATACAGTAGTGTCCGGCAATAATGACAATTCGGCTTTAGTGACAGATTTTCAATGCACAAACAAACTACCCATTGATTTAACAGTCAAGAAGTTCGGTAATATAGGGACAATTCGGCTTTAGTAAAAACATTATTGGCACTAAAGCATAAAATATGTACTTGCGTTAGTGACATGCGCTCGCTACAATAGTTAAGCTTGTATGAAATATTTACTGACTTTTAAAGAAACTAACTGCGATATCTGTGCGTTTATTAACCCATATATTATTCCAACTTCTGTACTAACTACTGTCTGCTGCAATATTATGTACTGTACTATACACTGTAATACATATTTTCTAATATACAAATTATGTCTTCTTTAATTAAATCGTATTGCCTAGATTTAGCCTATATGCTAGCTAAATGTTTGATTATTAACAAATTCGGCAATGGTGACAAGTTCGACATGCACCGTGCGATGTCACTATTGCCAGACACTACTGTACTTTAATTTTTACATTTTTACATTTTGTTTTAATTGCCAAAATTGATGACTTAGTTTTTTCATGTATTTGTACTTCAGGAAAACTCTCTCCAAGTCATTGTCAACCCATCTCCTTCGTCTATTTGTCATAATTTACAATCATTACCTCCAAGCCCTTCAAACTCACCAAATCTATCGCACTCCACATCTCAAGGACAACCTTTTACAACCTGTCGTGTAGAATCAAACAGAGTGTTGTTGTATCCTAATCCAGTCACCACATCACACCAAGCTGCATCGTCTCCAAAGCTGGTTCTAGCATCACATCCAAAGTCGGGTCGATCTTCATCTCAGACGGCCTCAGCACATCGTAAAACTCCTCTCTCCAATGCAGTAAGATAGTATTGTTGCTAGTATTTAATATTGGTTTTTCAGTTCCTTAATAGTGCAGATTAGAATTTCTGTCAATCGTCTTCTTTGAGTTTGTAAATACAATAATGCAAATAGTTAAATGTTTAAAGCACCATATGTAAATAAATTTAAAATCTGCAAAACAATAAATTTTAATTACGTTTTGTTACATATTTTAATTTAATATTTTCTAAATTAAAATTGAATCATTCAATATACAATCTATATTCCATTTACCGATTATCAAATTTTAGAAACAGTTTTAAGCAAATTTAAAGGTGTATTTTAACAATATAAAAGCATAAATATACGAAGAATATTTATCAGTTGTAATTAATGCGATAAACTGGTTATGTGCACTAAGGAACTGTACAACAAATATTAATTAATGGAAATTATGCTGTCATATGTTGTAGTCATAGTAGTATTTCAAAAGTCGTTAACAACTGTATGTACATATATGCAGTAAATTTAGAGAGCCAGAAAGATTGTTGTAGTAATGCTTATGTTATATAGAGTTCTTATGCTATAATATACTGTGTAATATTTACAATATTCGACATAACGAATGATCGCCTAGCAGTTCTTTTTAAATTGAAAAACGATTTAACGTTACTGATGGGAAAATTCCTGACGTGGTGTTTATGCCGCTTTATTTATGCGTTATAAATAGCGCGTAGATAGCTAATGGATATAGGCATAACACAGGCATAACCGTTATTTTGAACTATTGATAGATTTCATTGGATTGGTGCATAAGTATTAGAATATAAGGAGATTTTCATTACTGACTAATTTTAATAGCAATATACATTAGGCGATCATTCCTTATGCCAAATAGTGTGTGTATATGACGTTTAATTGAGATAGTTATATAATATAAAAATTATAGTGCAGTCGCATTCCTTCTTATGTTACATTAATTATTAGTTAATTATTAATTAGTTATGTTATATTAATTTATATTATAGTAATATAGTAATATACCCTGTTAACGGAAACACCCTGAGTATATCTAAAGTAATAGTTATTAGAAATTGTACTCTATTTAAACAAAATGGTATTTTCGGTTTCTTCAGTTTTTCATGATTAACTATATCGTTTATTAAATTAATTCAATAAGCCAATTAACATTATTTGGCGTTTTACTAAATTTTGTTACATTTATTTATTTGTCAGTCGTCTGCTAAGTAAAGTATAACATTACACAAAAGAGTTTAAGCCATATTCTTTAAATTTTATTTAGTATGTTCCTCATAAATTGAAGCTCCAGATGAGTAGGATCGATAAAATATACAATGAGATGCGATCAATCCTACGCAGGAAAGGAATTCCTGAGGAATCCCCTAAAGGTTGGTCTAGGTATATGTATCAGTAAAAAGTAATTAATGTTAGAATGATACATTGTTGTCTTAATAAATAATCTAAGTCGTAAATCCATTTAGTAGGAAAGGTATTTAGTATTCTAATTTCTATTCAAAGTCATAATGCTACATTCTTACTTTTTTCGATTAAAGTGTGTAACATGTTCATTTTATTTTAACAAATTATTTTATATTTCATTTCTGTTTTTCTACAAGACATAATATGTGTTTTATTAATAATCCTAAATCATTTCGTTTATTTATTGAAATATGCATGTTGTTCTATATCATTAATTTTGACATGTTTATTATACTTTTTTTTGCATATTTGAATTCTTTCAAATTCATATAAAAATTGGATCAGTTCGTAATACAAATATTAATAATATTGTGAATGTATATTTAGGATATGAAACATACGTCAAATATTTTGAATGTTATATTAAAGTAGTTTACAATTTATCATACATTTTTTCAGACATTATGTATTTCATGGCTGCCATGATTGCAAAAGTAGGCGAGCTCGTAGAGAGTCGGGGATCAACAAGTACCGAACGCCCCATTTTCGATTGGAAGGTGCCACTCTTCGATTCGAAAGACTTCTTAGCAGAAAACATTCCACCTGAATTTGTAAGGTTATTGTAATTCAACCATGGGTGTAAAAATTAACTGTTGCTTCTCTTTTTGTACTATGACAATTTTACCGTTAATAACCTTTTGTATACCATATGGGTAAAATGAGTTAATATGTGAATTTTCTGATTTATATTACTAAGCGACTATTTCTGAATGATTGTAACCGTTTGCGTACATTGATAGAATATTTATGAAGTTCATTTTCTGTTTTCTATCACCCACATAGTTTATATCTTCTATATAACTTTTATTCACAAAATTTAAACGTATATTATTTTAAAAATGTTAATGCATCGAACACTTAGCTTGAAGCTAGCTCTTCTGACTGAGTAAATACATATATAATACTTAAATATAACTAATTTGTACTATGTTAAACTGAGTACATCAATGAGGGATGTTGTCATTTATACTGACGTAATAGTCTTTTGAAGTGTTAATTATTAAATTTTATGTGGTGTTGGAGTTAATGTATGTTTCATACATTAAATCTTGTTTGCAGGAGTCTTATATTCGATTTATCGGCGGATCAAACGTTCGTCAGATGCTCTCTCGAATATTTGAAAAACTTTTTGCCATGGACGTTCTGGTTCAATTTAATACCACTGGTCTGGGGAGTAAATCTAAATTGCCACATGTAATTGGTGATCCCATTAAACGTAAGTAAAATGAACTAAATGTTGTCAGGTTTATTTTAATATTGATAACTTCTGTACAATTTAAACAGTAAAACATTGTTAAAAAAATTCGACTTTTTTAAAATATGATAAATTAATCAATTCGTCCACGTACCCTACGTAAAAATAAAACATTTTAATTATTAAACTATTTGACTACTGGATATTTTGGAAGGTTCAATCAAAGATATTAGATTAGGGACTAATAATCCCTAATAGTCCCTAATCATCTTTGGGTTCAATACAAAATGGAATTTTTTAATAATATATACTAAATATGTGCTGTTTGTTGCATTAAACCTTAGTATGATGGGTAATAGACTCGATTTTGATCCAACATGCTTACCACTAATAAATTGTACGATTACATTTCTTTTATGTGTATTGATGACGTCATTTCCCAATTTGACGCAAAAAGATGTCGAAAATGCAATGAAGACATTTTTCAAAAATCAAATTGACCGGGTCAGGCAAAGGGTTAACAGAATGTAGTGGAACATAGAATTGCATTAAGTCGTTCAATAATATATTCTTTTACATCATTTTAAAACCTTTATATATAAATTGTAATTGTAATTTTATGCTAAAAAAATACATTTTTGGAATTCAACGTTTTTATTATTTTGCTTACTATATTGTCAATTTTGTACTAATAATTTACTATACAACTTGCAAAATGAAAGTAGTATAGTTTATTATTATTATTTTTTTGGTAGCGTACTTTGTCTTAGGGCCGTTTTAGCGTGCTAATAGCGTGCTACGTTTTCACTGGGATATATGTCCTTTCTGATCATTCCTACAATGGTGTAAGTTTTATACAGTTGAACGTTTTCAAATACATTTGTAGTTCAAGACACGTTTAGTTGTATTTATGTTAGGATAATATAAAATTGATGTTTGTCTTGTGCGGCATATTTTAAAAATATTTAAATAATATTTAACCCATCGACTTAACTGACTGGATCTATATATGTGGAGTGATTTTTTAATGGTTATTGACATTTAAAAAAGGTTTAAAATTAACTAATTTCTTATACAGTATGTTCCATAAATTTCTAGTGTATGTACAGAATAATATAGTAAAGTCAATAGATAATGTTCATAAATTATTTAAAATATTAATGCAATGCAATCTTACAATTTGCGTCTGCTTGACTAAACAAAAATAAACAAGTTAACAATATTTTATTTATTTATTTTAATAACCTAATAGTGAATGCTAGTTGCTTTTTGAAATCCTGTCTTCGAAAATGTTATTAAAATTTTAAGGCTTAATATATGTATATAACTTGGAATATTCGTCTTGATTGTTTATAAAATTGTATTTTAATATGGTAAAATAATAATTTTATTATTTTTTCATACCTTTAGGCGCCTTTTTAATTTTCGCGAAAACCGACAGTTCCATCTAACCAAGTTGTAGTAGTACTATTAGTAATACTTGATTGAGAGACAAAAAATTAACTTTATATAACTCCGCACGACTGCTATTGTTTTACAATGAATTGGTTTAATGGTTCTAAACGAAGGCGAGATTATATTGAATCAAAAAAATATGTAAACTATTATTATTAATTTTTTATCTCTAATTCTATAAATTTAATCATGATATATATTATATTTTGTATTTATATTTTACTACTAGCACTTGTGTTTGGGGACATTTTTGCCATTAGCATTTGCATTATTTTAATGACAATAACAAATGTTACTGAATTGTTATGTTAATTATTATTTAATGATATTGTATTGATTATGTCTTCTGAATATTTATAATAATTATTATATTTTATGGAGTGTATTCTGTTCTTATAGCAGCTGTAATTGGTGAAGGATGTTGAGCGACCTGCAAAACCTGTAAAAGTCAAGCAAAATAAAAATACCTGCAAAAGTCAAGCAAATGGCAAAATCAGTGCAAAAAAACCCCCTAAAAATAAAATCTGCAATGCAACCTGCAAAAAATTTTTTTAAAAGAAATAATTGTTATAAATATAATCATTATAAAA
>JAYRBW010080550.1:0-23722 GCA_036023295.1 Invenusta paracnida | reverse complement strand
AGCGTCCTCTACCTCAGTTGTTAGTGCAGCGTCCTCTACCTCAGTTGTTAGTGCAGCGTCCTCTACCTCAGTTGTTATTGCAGCGTCCTCTACCTCAGTTGTTAGTGCAGCGTCCTCTACCTCAGTTGTCTGCAGATGGCTTTCTCACTCGGTGTCTATTAACTCTGTTTCATTTCGCTTTGCTGATATAGGATCTTTAAACTAAGATTACCGATGAAGTAAAGTAACTTTTAATTATGAATGCTATCCGTCCATCTCATACTACCTTTACATTTCCCTCTAAGAATGAAGGTTAAAAAATTATAAATTATTTTTACTATGGGTGTAATACTACCTTAAAGGGGCGCTTACTAATACCCGTAGGGGCACGTGCAACCGCCCCCTCCCCATTCTTTAAATCAGCCCCTGGACATTTTAGCTAATTCGTAGAGTTCGAAATTAAGTCTATAGCGTGTATTTTGCAATTATAAATAATTTTAGAAATTTTTTTAGGATTTTTTTATTCTTAGAAAGTATAGCTTATTTGACATGTTTTATAAAAAGTTTTATTATTGTCATTATGAATCGAATTGTTTTACTTACATCACATTTTTAATTTAGCAACATTTTTTTAAATCAATTTAAAACATATTAAATATAATGTATAATTGTATTAAGTAATCCCACGGAAGATACCGCTATAAGTGAAATAATTGACGGTCTATAGATCTACAACTATAACACATTAAAGTTAGGATTGATCTATATTGATTTCATATACTATTTTATCTTATTAATTTGCTTTGGTATACATTTATAAAGATTCATACCTCAATTTGTATAGATTCCATCTTTCTCAACTTCACCAAGTTTCTTTCTCAAAACTCAGTATGGTTTTCTTACAGATCTATGTCTTATATAAAAGTATCTTGTTGCAAGTAAAGTTGTATAGATTTTCCATTCAATAAGGTAGTCTAAAAGTAGTCTAAACTTTTTTTCTATATAAAACAGAAGCTACATATTCTAGTCACTAAATGATTTTGTTAAACAACAAATGTTTACAAATTAGGCCTAAAATGTATGCCTAAAATCAACATTTTCACTTTTGATGATTGAGATAATCTTTTGAAAGGCACTTTATGTTTTTACGAGTTAATCATGATAATCTTAGTTTTTAGTAATATAAAAAATAAAAGTAATATGTCCAACTGATATTGAATTTGTGACCTTATGTAATTGACCATTTAAAAATGATTAAATAATGAAATATAATCATATAAAGTAAGGCTATAATGATGGCAAATGCTCTGATTACTTATTAAAAATAGTTTTTTGAAAAATCTTATAATATTATGTTATAAAAACTAGTACATGATTTTATATATTATGTATATATATCTTTTTCACATATCTTAATTCAATTTAATGAATGTTTAAGTAATTTGCCTTTAAGGTTTGTTAGGATATATATATATACCTACACAGAGAATGACATATTACATATAAGTATAAGAATGCAATCGTACAGTGACACGTTTGAGGAAAGTGTTGGGATTTCTGTTTTCAAATTCAAAGGTAGCAATTTAAAATATCGATTATAGTTATTCCTGATTTTAAGAAAATAGTTTGCGTTGTAGATAAGTATCATTTTATATGTCTACGCTAAACAGGATTATGTCCACTAATAAATTATATTATTTTTTCCATCATTAAACCAATAGACAATTATTTTTATGACTGATAGATAAAAGATGTTGGAAATACGAACTATCGATATTTTCCAGTAACAACTATCAACCTTAAGTAACATTTCAATTTATTGCTTATAGTTAATGGATAATTCATATAATAGTTTTATATGACACTTTTAATACATTTAATTATATATTACTTTCTTGAAAAAATTTCTGTGTAACCTTTTTAATTTCTGTCAATATTGTTAACTAATTGAGCTTGCAGTAATATGTTTGTTTCTTGTTATATTTTATGTATACATCTATGTAAAACTTATTATTTATTAAATAATAAGTTTCTTATTTTATTTATACATCGTCAACTATAAATAAGAAATAAACCATCAATGAATGTTTAAATTACAGTCAGAACGACCAAATTTCATTCACAGGTAAATAGAGTTTTGATAGTCTTCTACGATAAAGTAAAAATATAAACGAGTTAATAGCTTACAAATGGTAGCTCGGAAATTTTCATTTTTATTTACCCAGGCGAATTGGTAAAAACAAAAATTATTTCAGAACATTTTTCCTAATATGTAGTTAAAATGTATTTCTAACATTTTAGAGAATTTTTGTTCTTTCTAAAAAGACATATATTTTATACCGTCTGTAAAAAATGTTTGTGTGCATCATGATTTTTTATTTATATTAAAAAAATATATATACATATTATAGTTTAAACACGTTAAATAAACACAACTTATATTTACGTAATAACATTGTCAATCAAATAGGTAATAATAGAGTCAAACCAATCGCTAATAACAGTAAAACAAATCGGTTACCACCTCCATGGTAACAATTTGATGGCGTATTATCGTTTGATGACGAACAGCATCAACAATTTTGCTTGGTGCTGCAGAAGAAGTGGCACTGTTGAGTAATTAGCCATTACTTGAGCAATTGAAGCTTCTAGGTTGTTTACAATGTGAGAAAGGCAGTATGTGATTCTACCCTAGAATGTAACTCACACCATTATAAACGCTTTGCTATGTTTGCAGCAGACAGTGGTGGTCTACAAACATGTCCCTGGGCCTTGAATTTCATGACTTTCCGCATTGTATTTGTGGTTGTGTGGGAAAAACCAATACGATTACCAAGATGTCTAGAATTTATTACACGTTTGCCACGAATACATCGAACTAATGTGTTTTGAAGAGCTTCTTCTTTGACTAAGCTTGGCCTGCCCGACCTTGGCCTGTTATTGATAGCACTTTGATCTGTTGCTTTCTTATAAAGAATTGCAGGCATATTTCGACTAACTCGAAAACGTGTGCAGAGTTCTCCAATGGTTTCTTCGGCGACACCTTCCTTTATTTGACCATATCGTAAAATAATTGCTAATTTATCACGTTCAGAGAGTTGTCCACCCTACACGCTGCATTTCTGAAATACTGGTAGAATAGTTAACAAATCCAAAATCTAAAAATAACTTTTTGATGCTGTTCGTCATCAAAGTATAATACGTCGTCAAATCATGATGCACACAGACTTTTTTTACAGACTGTACTATTTATTGCAATCAAAACATTGATAAAAATTAAGAAGATTATAGTTGAATAATATATGAAATATATTTACGTATTTTCGAATAACTGTTTTTCAAGGTGCGGTAACAGCAAGAGAACACATAAGTAATAAAAGTATATGTATAAAGTATTTTAGCATTATATCAAAAAATTGAAAATTACTTTCAGTTATACCTACTTACATGTTTGTTACATACATTGTTATACTTACATAATGTTAGTTTTTAAAATATAGCACCTATAGTGTAAACACCCATTTGCTTTTCAGTTTAGGCTCCAAGGTTAGCTGTAGGTAAATAATCGATATTCGGCCCCAGGAAATTAATTTTTATTCTCATTCTGAGTCTCAGATTCTTGTATAACATATCATACATTTTTGGCAATGTGTGAACATTTTTTATAACAGAGATAAAGCCAGATCATACACTTCTCTCAGCAGCTGACATCACCGAAAGGAATTGATCATCCTTTCAATAAGTTATTAACTTATTAAGCGAAGCAATAAAATTCCTTCAAGTTGCATCTTTGATTTGAGAAAATTTTATTGTTAAGTACTTGAAAGCATTTCATTGCTCTCGTGAACCAAATAATCTTTGATGTTTTTTTTATTGAGCATTTATTTATATTTGCATGAGGAATTTATAAATTTTTATATATATTAAAAAGTGGAATTTTTAAAATAATTGTCATAACTTTGATTCTGAACTGGAAGAATCTTAATATTGATTGAGCAAAAATAGAAATAGAAATTGATTTAATATTTGAAAAGAAAATGAATAAGGAAATACAACCTGTGTTAAGAAACGCACATTATAATATAGTATCTAATCTCCACTACTTCAATCCCTAGTGTCATTTGCAAACAATCTCATCTTTCAATTAATTGTTTTCAAACATTGAATATGATGCATCTTTTTATCTAGAATTTTTATCTAGCACTATTTTTTTCACTTTATTATATATACTTACACCTCTAACTAACCATACAATGTATTTTATAAGGACTAGGAAATTAGTATTATATATTCTTGACATGTTTTCTGTTTATGTCTCTATATATATAGTTTCTATTTCTTTGAGTGTGATGTTTAACTGAAGAGTTTATATGACATACCGGCTAAACAGTAATTAAAAAAAACGTGACTTTTTATATATTATTCATATATTACACATTTCGATGGATAACTGAACTTTGATTTTTATATCTATTTTTATTTTTTTATTTTAAGACATGAATTTCAATATAAAATTGACTATCCCCCATTAACTGGCCATACCCTAAGATAAGAAAATATTTAATAGATACTTAATATTAACAAATTATTACATACATAGATAATTGTGCATTTGTCTACAACACATAATGAGAACACTTAGGAATGAACAATGACGCAATACAATATAGTTTTACAATAACTTTGGATTTTTATAATAAACTCTCTCGCATGGCAACCTTTGCGAGGTTCGTAAAATGACGTAATAATGCACATAATTCTAAATATGGCCGGGTAAGCTACACATTGACAAATTATTGAATAGTTTCGATTTGTAATATAAATGTAGATAGGTATAATATAATTACTATATAGTCCATTTCAACTGATATTTGACATTGATATCATATTGTTTATATACAATATTAATGATAAGTCATTGTCTCCATATATTAAGCAAAAATATCTACTATAAATGAAGCAATAACAAAAATATCATTGTAACAGTCTAATTTATAAAAAATTTCACAATAATTCTTAAAAAATAGAGATTACATTGTGTCATGAAACATGAATATCAGTTTCACACTACCTGTTGTTTGGCGCTTGCCAATTTAGGTAAAGTGTATAAGCTTCTTGTGATTCTTTGAGCTTTGCGTAATGTTTTGGATTCTATAAACTAGGACTTTTATGTGGCTCCATAGCCAAAAGTTGGGAGGCCTTTTAGGGGCCTTTCGACAAATATATCGCTTAGGAAAATGTTGATATAGCTATTCTCTTGCTATATTACTGAAGAGCGGAAATGCACTATCATGCTCATACTAATACTGTTTATTGCCATTTTCAATGATATATGTAGATAGCAGCAGTTATCCATTCATGGCATCCATATAGTACTATTTGTTCGTTGTTTCCCGACTATAGTGCTGAAGGTGATGCAAAAATCAAAAGAAACAACTGCCAAACAGTCAAATCAGGTGAGTTTATGAGTACAGCACCTATCACGGGATGTTTTCTGGAGCATAATAAAAGGGATATTGTACATGATCATTAAGAAAAAATGAAGCTTTGTCTGCGAAAAATAATATTTCTTCAGAAATTGGCATTGTGTTTGTTGATTATCTAAACGTAAACTCAATCCATCAATCTTTGTCATCTTCCAAAGTCAATTATTGCAAAAAAACAATAGTTTCTTTTTCTTTTTTAAAGTATTGCATCAAAGACGTCGCATCAATGTAGAGATGAATAACTATATAATATGCTTGCAAAAGATATACCCTTACAACACTTGATGATCATCGATATATTTATCGCAAATAAATTAAATCACACATAAGTTTTGAATGACGCAGTATAGATTTAGAGGGGTGACTTATCAATTATATGGTATATTTCGTTAGTTTAAAATACATACTCTTAATTAAGAATTAAGAAATTGGTAGTATATTATACCATGTTAACATATTTAAAATTAGCTTTTACTTAATAGTAGTTTTTAAACGTGTTAAAATATTTAAGCAGTATATCGAATAATACTTTATTTAAGCTTATTAATTCTTAAAGCATTCCGAATTTTCAAATTAAATGAATTTTATCTACAAACTATATTTCTTGTATTTTCTTTGGAAAATATTTTAACGACAAAATGGTTTTTGCTTAGTTTTCATGCTACATAATTTGCTATTTTGACAAAATCAATGTAATAACGTTTAGCTAGTTTTTCATCCATTATTTTGTAATACTTAACGAAAGCTATAACATAAATGTAGTTGTATTCTGTGCGTTTATATACGATTTTAATTTTTCCCTCGATTGTGATAGGTTTTTGGATAATTATTGTTTCTTTTAAAAAACAATTGTCGTATTTCGTCGGTACAAAATATACAAATAGTCTTGAAATACGATCAAATTTCTAAAAAAAAGAAAATTTTATGTTAGTAACAATGATATAGTTCATGCAGCTTGTACGAAATATGTCTTCATTTATATATGAATCTAATATTCTACTTTATAATTTGACATACTCAAATTTTTATTGAAGATATTAACCAACAGAATATATATTTTGCGAAGACAAAGTAAAGTAAAAAGATAAATGTCATAATAAGGTAAGGCGACTATATTCACGAAAATGAAGACCAGGATTTACTACTGCTTATAACAGTTGACTGGTGAAATATAAATAGATATTATGCATAATTGCTTCACTAATTATAGATTTAATATTCTTAGAAAAAGTTATTGTCTCTTACCCGTATCACTATAATACCCAAATGAGTTTTTTGTTCTTTATATTCGTTTATTTAAGCGAAAGTATTTATTCTATTTCGTCACTTTTACTGTAATTATTTTCATCTCAAAATACTTTTACAGATTCAATTATCTCTCAGTTCCCCCCCCCCCCCAAAAGAACTGTCGTTTCCTTAAGAAATATATACTATTAAACAGAATAAATAGAAATATAGGATACTTTGTTGAGTACAATATTTTGTCAAACAAAATTAATAGTGTATTGTATGCGCTAAGTTACCTGACGATTCCCGATATATAATGTATAACATTTTCCTTTGTTTGTTTCATTTTTGTTTCACGGTATGTGTGTTCATCTTAATCTATGTAATACCATAAAACTTCAAAAGAAAGTTTAACACAGACAATACTTTTCCCCTTAAAAAGTGTTATTTATGCAAAATTCATCAAATTAGACCATGTGGTAGCAGATTATCCCCTCTATGAACCACCTAAAGACTTGAGATCAGCGCCAATGCCTCGACAATTACTGTAAAATCATATTATATTCTCTGGTGTGCGTGATATCCTTGGCCGCCAGGAAGCCACTATTCTTTTCACGTTCATCATCTTTGATCTACTTTGCAATTCTTCGTATTGCAAATATATAATATATATATTCTTGTCACTCCATGCAGTCACTAATTTCTTGTGTATCATAACCAACATATAGATATAAATACGTATTACATTTTTACGATTAGCAACAGAAAGCTATTAACAGATATTCGCAGAGAAAGTGATATTAGTTACTTTATATAGCTCCCTTTGAAATAAAAAAACTAGATTTTTGAAGACCCCTATAGTATAAACTAAAGATAGTATCGTCAAGCTGAGAACAAGAGCGTCAGCAAGTATGTAGCTTGAGAGATGCTAACAGCTCTAGTCATTAATGCTAAGGCCAATAGGTATATCTTTGACCGCTAATAAATCGGGCTAGAATGCATTAAAAACTCTTTTTGATATCAGCGTAATTGTCAAGCGCTAAAGAACAAAATGCACCTAAGATGAACTTTTAAAAGGGGTTTAAATACTTTTTAAAAGGAGTCCATTTCGATTAAAAATTGTTTCTTTCTTATTATTATTATCTAAACAAGAATGACAGCGTCGCAAAATGAAAGTCAAGAAACGAGCTCCTCAAAAGCATAACAGATACATTGATATTGATAATATCAAGTATAGCCAATAAAGAAATTAATATAAATAGGGCACTAAGATTTAATTGTTATAATGATTACTGTTAAAAATCTATATATAGATTAATAGGTAACATATGTTATATATTTAAACTTAAAATTTCATAAAAATATGTGAGCAAAAAATTAAGAAATAATTTTTGGCATTGAATGATTTTTACAGAAGCAATGAAACTAACATAAATACATGTTTAGTTATCAGATAATAAGATAATTAATATAAGATAATTATTTATTTCTAGGGTATTTAAAAAACCCTTGGCGTCTTACTCTTCGTACTAGCCGCCTTGGGCCAATATCCTGATGAGCCATTTCGAACATTTGTAGCTCGTTTCCAAGTCAATGCGGAAACATAAAATTCAAGTCAAAATTTAGTGACGTGAAGAAATTGTAATTGAATCTATAATAGGAATGTTTATTATAGTGATGAAGTAATTCGTGCTGTCCTCCTAGGTGACATTGTTCATAGTACGTGAAGCTCTTAGAGTTAGTGATATGCTACAAAGCCCAGTTCTCAAGGTCATTGCTTTCGTGGAGAGTCGTGAGACATATCATTGTAAAAAATATATACGTAAATGCCGTAATTTTATTTAAATCAATGTTTTTTTTACGTAAAATAGGTTATTTGTAAAAATAAATAGATTGTTATAAAGAAAATTACGTAAGGTTAGTCAAATAACGTAACTAATTGTACATTTTTAAATATGACATTAGTATACAGTAATAATACCAAGAGAATTCACTTGGTCAAAAAAGCATAAATATGGCTGTTTAATTATTCAATGTTCCCCCTTTTATATTGCCATAAATCGATGGAAATTTAAGTTCTAAAACAGCATTAAATATCGATTTTCAAACGGACAAATGTACATAATATAAAATACTGATATGAAAAATAAAAATACAGAAATGTGCGCCTAAATCAGAGCTACAATACTATTATAATATGTAATTTATATGAGTGTAGCATGAATAATAAAAAAGTTTTCGTTAATGTGAAATAAAGTGCCCAAAACAATATAGGCTATGCATACCAAATAATGTAGGTAAAACTAGTAAATTTCCGCTATCGAAAAACTTTTATTATTGTTTAAGCTATACTCCTTTAAATTACATATTATTCTAGTTGACATTCTGACGCACATTTTCATATTTTTGGTGCAGTTTCAAAATGGTGGAATTACCTTGTCTGTAAATTTTGATAGATGTATACATTGAACTAGATATAATGGTTAGGGTTAGGGTAGTTCAATATCAAGTTGGTATCTAGTTCAATGGATGTTTACATTCAAATGCTCTATGTGAACTCTCTTGGTATTATTACTCTATGGACATTAGTTATACCTATTGTTATTAGTTATAATCAAGTAAAATACATCATATTTAATGGTTGCAATAGCCTCAATACCTATTGGAAGCATTATACATTTATGTTTCAACTGTTTGCAAGCAGGGAATAATATTATATGCTGAATTTGTTTGCATAAATTTAATGAAAATAGGAAGTCTAAAATTATACGTACATATAATAGAATACTTTCAATGATCTTCAGTAAATAAATTAATAGGTATATGTTAATAATGTAAACTTTAAGCAGTTGAATGTGCTTTGCATTAGACAATTAAATTTGCCAACACAGAAGCTGAAGAAATTTGTTAGGTAGGTACCATATACATACCTATTTTTCAGAAAGCGCACATCTGAATAATAAATAAATGTAACAATTATTTCATTAAAACGATCATTATAAAATGTCATGTATGCATGTAACACGATTATCAAAAATAGGGAACATCTGAGATATAGCATATAGAGGAATAAACACAGGAAATCACTGGTAAAATACGTACATTATTAACACGACAATTGTGTAGACAGATATTTCAGACAATTTTTCATACTTGATAATAGGTAACTGGCTATTTGCATCCGACACAATTACCGTGTTAATAAAATTATTGTACCAGAGATTTTTCATGTTTTATTTTTCTACAATTTTCGTCAAATTTGAGGGAAAAGATTATCAGCGTGGGAATGATTTTCATATTAGGTAGGGCAAAATATAGGTATTCCACAAGATGGCTTTGTTATTAATATTACTTGCCCACCGTATTCTCGCACTAGTGGAAAAGAAACATTCGTTTTATTGTTTCTGTTTCATTGTACCAGTCAAATACTAACTTCAATCTGATTGGCTTATCGAGTCAACAAACGAGAAAAAACAAGAAAAATACATACTTTTTCATCTCATTCGATTCCTGACTATTCATTTTCCACTGCTGTGATACTGAATCACCCTCCCGACCATATCAAATAAACATGGATCTTACTACCACCATCCCAGTTGCTCTTAACAACAATACCATTATCACCGGAAACTTGACCCTACTCGACTCGGCCACAGGAGGAAGTCTCAATTGCTTTGAGACGAACCGGCCGCACGAACGGATTTGCGTCTTCGATGAAGAGACCTTCTTAATGATGAAATCGAGGTGGAAATCGGAAATTAACGCACCTAGTTACGCTGTTTGTCTCATCACGCTCATTATCGGCGTCCTTGGCAACCTGTGCGTCGTGCTGGCCTTCTGCCGTTGCTCGGGAGCCGCTTCAACCATGACCAATAGATACCTGGGCAGTCTGGCTCTGGCTGACATCATGTTCCTTTGTGTTTGCGTCCCTTGTGCTGTACTTCGCCTTTACACAACAACCTGGACAACTGGAATTGCGCTCTGTCAGTGGTTTAACTATTTCGAGCTTCTCTCAGCTACCGCTTCTATTTGGCATCTCATCATTCTCGGTGCAGAAAGGTCAGTCAGGTTTCGTAATGATTTCTTTGTGTTTTCCTATCGATAGATTATAGTTGAATTTTTGTTTTTCTCAGTACTTTTCTTGGCATAATTTCTACAATTTTGTAATATTTTATTATTTTAAATAGTATAAAGATAGGCTAAAATATCTTATTGAAAACATCATTTCTAGTTACAATCGCTTGCAACAAGTAAATCAAAATGTTGAAATACATAGGTAACTTACTGCGCTACAGTCATTGCGTAATAATAGTCAACTACTAACTATCTGACTGATGTTACAGAAACTGACTACATATATTCAGGTACATTTTACAAACAATTTAGACAAATGATTAAAAAAATTATAGCGACCAATTTTTTGTTTGAATAATTTAATTTTTATGCAGAAATTTATAGAAATCATAATATTATACAAATGAATGCATCACTGAAAATTTTAGAACTTTTCTATTCTAGAATACAATGCAAATAAAATAATAAACTTAAAAGTAACTTTCTAACTTTCAAGATTCACAGAAAAAGCAATTATATTTTAATGAAATTTTATCATAATAACATATTTTTAAATATTATGCAGTCGTTTAATATAACTTCTTAGTTGTTTGCACTAGCAAACTGGAAATATTTGCAAAGAATTAACCCTTTGAGTCAAAAATCTGTGGGAATCATATCAAATAATTTGTTTCATATAATAAATCCTTAGGTGTACAATACGATGATTAATTTTGAAATGTAATTTTTTAATCTTATTTTATATGTATATTAGACTATTTTTCATTTTCAGTTTAAATTTCAAGTTCAGCTTAAGTTTAAAAATGATCCCCCAAAAAAGCCAGGTTTGGGTAGGGTCATGTCATTTTAAAATTCTATACTAAAATACTGAATTCATGCCTATCGATTACATTTAGAATTGTGTTTATTTTAAAAATAATATACAATCATTCAAGTTTATAATTAATTGAAATATATGTATATTAACTTTTAAGTTTTAAAATTGATAATTTCCCAAATAATTATTTTAATGAAAACTTTAGATAATATAGTCAAAACTTCATTTGTTGGCTTGATGCTGCCATAATCTCAACCTTTATATTCATCAACTTTCATTACTTATACCTATACTTTATTATGAACAGCATCGCATGTTTCTTTCAATAATTGTGTAAACAACGTGAGCTTAGATATTTTCTCACTCACGTAGGATAAGAAGTGTCCCTCAGGGAATTCACCTTTTCTCTCTCTAAAATTTGAACATACACATTTTTGTGCCATATGCCGACTGTTTTAGCTTTCCTGTTAGGATAAATAAACCATCCTGGTTGACATTTATAGTAAACACCGATTTAGCTACCGCTATTATATTGATTTTATAGTACATATTGATCCTGGTTTGAAAAAGTAGAAATATATATTTAAAATTACATTTTAAAAATTATTGACCTAATGTATTGTAGCATGGTACAAGGAAATGAATTAAATGGTAAGATATCTCTTTAAAATAGATTTATAAATTTGAATAAATTAAATTATTATATCCCAATCGAAAACATAAGTTAATTAATAATATCAGTCAGTACCTATATCGTTGGAATTCATAATCCCAGAATGATAATTATTACATTTTTCAACAACATTTAATATTTTAATAATGATAACTTTTTTGGATCTCGATACCCACATTTTGAGAAATTTAATGATGATTATGTTTTTGTTTGTGGCTCCCATTCACATTGACCAAAAACAATTTTATTTTTGATAATATACCTCAAAAGAGTTTCTTATGGATTTAGGTCCCGTGCCGAAGTCGATTATCATACTTGTTTTTGTTTCCAAGAGTTTGTAACCATAGATAAAGTAAAACAAACTAAACTCATATTATAATGAATAATAACTAATACGTAGATATGCCACAGGCGTCTAGGCCATAAACCTGAATGTCTTTTGAAACTACGTGTTCCATGCTACGCTTGCTGGTATTGCACGGAGCATTATAATATAATGCAAGATATATCCTGCTGGAAATAGTCATCCCCAGCAGGATACAATTCGCGTAATTGAAGTCATCAATGATTATATTGCCGTATTTCTCTGAATTCATTGTTCTTTCAATGTCTATAGCCCAACCAGTCCATCTAATAGAAAATAAAAGCTTCGTGTCAAGTTGTAGTGAGCAGGGATCAATTGGTGACCATCAATCACCCTCGTAAAGCATGGGAAATTGTCTAGAACAGCGAATATATAGATTCATCACGAAGATAACCTTTGCTAAATCGTCGTGTGTCCAATTCTAGTGCTCCTTTGCCCAGTCCAACTTCTTAGTAGCCTATTACTCGGTGATAAATGGTCGTCGATAAAGCTTTTAAACTTTTACAGCCTTGTACCCTGCCATAATAAGAACCCGTAGTATTGTTAGCAAACTGCAGATAGTCTGGGGTTTGCCAAAATGATGTTCTTCATATTATGTATTTTGTCTCTGTCATCAAAAATCACCTTTTTGTATTGAAAGGAAATATTTACGGTTTCTTTATAACGTTTAATTGTTCTTGACACTGTTGAGTGACTTGTTCCCAGATCTCTTGGCAATTTCCATAACAGATTTATGTGTGTGTTTATGAAAAGTGATTATTCGCAATGACTGGCTTTTCTATAAGCCAAATCAATTTTAATCATTACAAATTATAAGACTAATTGATTTATAGCTTTTCAAATTCACAATTAGACGTAACCATAGATATTAATAAATATATACAAAGTGAATATACATAGTATATATATAAAGTAAAACAAATATATATGGACTTAACAGTCAGTTAGTAACTACACTAATTGAGCTTATTCTAATGAAATTTAAAACGATATTTAATACATGGTACATTTAAAACATAGCTCCATAATAACGTAAACATAAAATATGTAGCTATGCAACTTTTTGTCGTCATTAGAAGTAACGAAATCACAATGAACAATTTCTGAATGAAATACTATCATTACTAATAAATAGATATTTTGTACTTCAGTTTAATTATAGCTTTTCTGAAGGATCTGTTAGATTGAACAATAAAATGTGAGTTACATAAGATAATTTGCATTTGCCATCCAATAATCTTCTGTATGCATAAACCTTTGCATTAAAGGTGATATTTAAATTGACTATTATTTGAAGATAATAATCCCTGTTTATCCAACTCAATGTTATCAGCAGAGTTCAAATTCGGATTGAATTATTTAACACCTTTCTGGGAATTCAACCATCTGTTGCTAAATTATGACTTAAAGATCTACTTAAATAGATAATATCCTTTCACACTTTTTCTGGCCAATACAAGTTGAATAATTAGCCTGTTGTATACGTAATGCGTATAATATTTATAAAATGATAAAATATTTATGTATGAAGCAAGTATCAGTTTGTATGAATAAGATCTTATTATTAAATGAGCGTGTGAGTGAAGTTTCATTTTAGCTACATGTACTTATTAAATTTGGAATTATTAATAAAATAAACAATTAACTCTTATCGATTATCTGGGACATTTTTTAACATATTGTGAATAGAAGATATTAGTAAAAATGAAACATATAGCTTTGAAGTTGCCTCCATATTTTTTGAAGATTAATTTCATATAAAAACATATTTTCATTTCATAATTTTCATTCAAGAGGCGATTTAAGTTGAAAATTATTTTTCACATGCGATTTCAAGAAATGACTTTAAATTTCTACATTGATTATGTAGGTCTTTCTTCATATACTTTGTGCTATACTTATATTGTCTTTTATTAATTTGACTTTTGAATTGCAAAAAACACGCTTTGAATTTGATATAATTACAAATAATCACTTTTTAAATCTTTTAATGAAGTTGTTTTTTTTGCGCTTAGAGATGGTACCACCATTTAAGCGGGTTATAAATAAAGTTTATTATTATTATTATTTAATTAATTCTTAATTATTGATGTAATTAATGAGGAATTAATTCTTCTGTATAAATCAATCATCACCATTTACCTATAACCCACATTTAGAAACAATATCAGTAGACTATTATATTTTATAATTTTTTATATCACTAATTTTATGATAAATTCATTATAATATTTGTTCATTTAAAATGAATTAGCCATAATTATTTAATAAAAATATTACATTACTGATTATTTCAAGCGGAGGGGCTTATATGTAAGACTTAACATCAAACAAGTTAAAGAAAAATATTATTTTATACAAATTTCACGGTAATTCTATGCACATAATTCACGGCATATATCTCCATTAGAATTTGAAAGGAACAAATCAGAGATTTATATTTACTATGTTTAGGTGAACGAACAACATTCAACATCCTTTCAATATACTGAAAGCGGTCACATAGCCGCCATTGTTATCGTTATTCAATATGGAATCCAGCACACTTTCCCACATTTATTGATTCGCAAAACTTCTAATCCATTATTATTACATTGTTTGCGTGTCTTATGACCTGTCAACGCCCTATTGCTCTAAGGTGGTAAATATTTGATAATTTGAAGACAACACCGACTACGTTACTGCACAATTAATATAGACAAACATTACATTATAATAGTAACTATAGTCACTTTTCTTGTATCAACTATAAGCGTTTATTCTTTTAATGGAAGAAAACAAAACAATATCAATTGGTGTATTGAAATGTTTAATTTGTTTTGTTTTGATATGATTTGATTTGATTTAATAATTATTATTATATAATATTGATAAATTCATGATATGATTAATAAGTAAGTATAAAAGTAATATATATCAATTCATGAAAACTTTTCAGAAATATTAACATACTATATGATTATAATACGTATATTATATGTATATATATACATATTATGCACACACTGCCTTGAAATATATGAAAATATACGAAAATATTTAAAAATTAATTAGCTACTCTAGGAAAGCAATTACTTCAAAGATTTAAGCGCATGATAAGCGTTTTTAAGCATTCTTAAGTGTATTTAAAGATATAGCTTAAAAATATGTATATAAGAAATTTTCTTTATGAGATGAGAAAAAAAAGTTCAATGATTTTCTTTGTTTATTATGGACATAGGGGTTCTAGTTTGTATTTTTTAGTTACAAACCTTAGATAAAAATTAACACCATTTTATGTCAGCAATATTGTAAGAATTCAAAATGATCTGAAAAATAATGTGGTATAAATTAATTACTTGACAGATTTTTCTCAAAAGTAAATTTTATTGACGAACTATAATACCGCTAGTATATGTATGTAAATATATGACGGTATATTTAGTCTATATGTGTTTCTATACACGCATGTCCGCATATTAACCGATTAAATATTAAGGCACTCTGAAGCATTCAAAATTAAACTTATATATAATAAATATATTATGGTGATACAATGATATCGAAATGCAAAAATTATTCAAATGGGAAAAGTTTTTTATAAAAAGTTGAATATATGTTGTAAATAATATAAAGTTAGCACAAATAATGTTGGAAATTTAAATAAATCTAATTTATAACGTGACATTTTCTCAAATATCGTGATTTTAAATGTATTAATTGATAAACATATAAATATATTTAATTATTTGAGAGATAAAAAACATAATATATATTTACTGTGGAAAAGCACTTATTCGTTTATGATTATTAAAAATTGGTAAAATTCTCTCAATTGTAAAAGTATGTATTACGTCAAGAAATGCTATCTTGAAGAATGGTTATAATAGTTCTTCTATACTCATTCTTTCTTCTGATCTCTTCCATGAAGACAGAATTAAAACAATATGGATTGAGATTAATTGTTCGCCGTTTATATAAATGGATTATTAGATTATTATTATTACCTATTATTATTAAAGTTCTTAAGTTCTAGCAAGTTCAGTTCACGGTACAATTTGTGCATCAGAATTGAGCTAATTAATGATCAATTGATTAGTTTATGTCTATGGCGACTAATTTATTAAGATATATATATGTATATATTCAAACAAAGCGTGAATGTAATTGAATTTATATTATAATGAGAAGCTCATTTTATGATTCCTTGATTAACGATTTTTTAAATAGCAATTTAGAACTATTATTTTAATCTTCAATTGAGTAATTGAATATTGTGTAATTGATTAATTAAAGAACTGTAAAATGCGTTGACGCAGATTTATATTTATAAAGAAATAATAGCTATTATATCAATTTAGTTTTAAAATGTGTATACATTCAGATAATTTTACGACTATGTAATCGAATAATAAATAATTAAGATTGTAAAAATATGTTTCAATATTAGATTTATATAAAAATCAAATGTCTCGTATATAGTGAGTTACTTCAGGGAAAATCTATTCTCTGTGTTAATATATTACTATACTATCTTATATGTTATATATACATATTAAGATACAACAGTGCAAAATGATTCGTTTCTTATGAACAAAATAAGACTGATATTGCAGTAAACTGAAGCACAAGTGTTTTGTTTTTATAGAAAGCATGCCTTGTATTGCAATTGCAACTATATTTGAAACTTCACGATTTAACTTTTATACATAGTTTGCGTACTAGAGACAATTTGAGGCAATCCGCATTTAGAATATTTGAACTACGTTCATAGCTTCTTTAAGGATTCAAGGAAATATTTAGACAAGGCTATTGTTTTTTGAACGAACATGAAAGCATTTTATTCGAAATTCCCTCTCCATAGCAGCAGAATATAATGCGAGGAAGTGTAGCATTCCTTATTTAGATTAATGAACCAGCGATTATACCTAGTTCCAGGAAATATCGAGTAGAATTAAGATAATAAATATGATTAAAGACTTGATGGATACAGATCGCATTTATTTAGATAATTACACAGTTATAATAGTTTTTATGAGAACATGAAAGACAAACAAATTATGGTAAATGTATAATTAATGTAAATTGTAATTGGTATTATTGCTGTTATTGTAATATTATGATCAACCTGTAAATTCTACAACGATTATCGCTTAAACTGTTTGTTTGCAAGTTTCTGGAAAATTAATTTTTACAAATATAAATAATTATTTCAGTTTGGAATTTTTCTGATTGACTATATAAATTTATTATTTTGCAAACAATAAAATTGAAATATTGAGACGTTAATGTTTCTAAATATGAAACATTTTCCATCTTGCTGAAGTTAAAAGTTTTTAACTAAAACGTTTGATCTGTTACTTTTTTGTTCTATTAATATGTCTGCTAATAGAGATATTTAACACATTCTTCGTAAGTCAACTTATTAAAGTATTATTACTTAATAGTGTTACATTATATATCAATCATGTTTACACTATTTTATCATAGGCATATAAAATAAATATGTAAATATACAATTATTTTGTGATGCTTCACAATCATTTGTATTGATTCTTGTATTTAATTTTAGGTCTAAGTTGCTTGTAGAATGATCCAAATTCAAATTCAAATTGAGATTATTATTATTATTGTAATTGTAATTGTTGTTATTGTTATTATTAAACTTAATTTAATACTATTTATGTATTTAAAAAAGTTGATATATATATTATATTATATTATATGGTACCCTTTTTTAGATGAATATTGCACATTAAGTTTACACAATAAATAGTTTACATTAAGCATTTCAATACGAATTTAAATGTAACACGAAATATTATTATATGTTTTTATATAGATATGATACTATTTAAACATGTATTACTTCTTATGTGCAACTATAGGAAAGTTTTCATAAATATATTGTTTTTACAATTTCTTACAAAATATATACCTAACATGTATATAAAAAGAAACATTAGTATTTGTTAAGCCATTTGTGTGGATACTAAGACACTAGTAAAGCCTAACCATTTTCGTTAATATTTAAGTTCTCTTCATTTAGTGATTATATAACTTTGAAACTTCCAATAACATTATTATAGGAAATCATATTTATATATTTTGTTCTTTCTCAAAGGTTTCATTGTTACTAAATAAAGCTAATATAAAATTCTTTGAAAAAAGTAACATTTCTTCAGTGTATATATCTTTGCAAGCATTTTCTATTTATGCAAGTGAAACACTTTTCTATAGGACGATATCACTATATTACCACAGAGGTTCATATTATAACCTTTATTGCTTTATGTTTTCTTTGAAAAATTAAACCGATTGTAAAAATAAACTTTTTAGATTAAATTATTGATTAGAAAAAAAGCAACTAGAAGCAATCTTTATACTATACTATGAAGTAAAACACATTTGTCTAAGATCAGTTTCAATAGCTATCGATATTATATATAAATAAAATTAATATTTGTTTTTATATCGTCCTTTTAATGCTAGAATATTAATTATCCAAATTTATTCTTTATGTATAAAAATTTAACAATAACTTAAATTTAATATGAAATATATCTGTTTACATTATTTGATAATTTATATTTGATGAAATACAATAATTGTATTATTTTTTTTTAATGCAATAATCAACATCTAATTATTGCACAATTGAACAAATTAACTGCTTGAGATTAGATAAACCTATCAGTAGGAAGTCCAAATATTTGTTCCTTCCAGTTTATCAGTAAAATAAGATCTTCAGATAAGATATTAAATTATATATATTTTCCGCGTTATTAAGGTATGCTATAGAACAGATTTATTGAATAATTATAATTTTAGATTGGATGAGTTTCTAGAATAATGAGGCTTAAAAATTATTCATTGTTATTTTTATTCATTATGTACATTCCTTTTATCTGTTTTTGTTTAAATATAATTAATCTTGACAACTAGTAGTTTAATAATAATAATTCAATTAATATTTTGTTATCTAAATAAAACATAAACACGAAAGCGTTACAAAAAATATAGTACAAAAAAATAAACATTTGGTATAGTTAAGAATACCGGCCTAATATGTTTAGCTGGGAAACATATGTACATATATAAAGTAAATAAGATTGTCTATACGATTGTAGTGAAAACTTTTGAATTTAAGATAATACAAATATAATGAATTCAATATATATGTATATATATATATATTACTGAAGTAATTCATAATTATTATTAAAAGTCAAAAGCAATATTTAAATATAAATATTATTTTTGTGCTAAGTAAATATATAACTCAATTATATTTCAGATGTTGTAAGAGTAAGGCTTCTAAAGGACGCATTATTATTTTTTTAGCATTTTTCGTAATAGAAAACTAGCAACGGAAACATTGTAAATCATTTTCAGCCTTATGCATACAACAAATTGTTTGGAAAAGAAATTTAATGCAATACATATTTGTTTATGGCTAAATGACTTGATCTTCTAAATTTACTGGAGATTGGAATTATCGGAGGGATTGCAATAAATGTATGCTTAATATGACCTAAGCATTTATTTTTAGAAAAATACGTTCAATTAAATAAGTTTTCGTCGAGGCATTTTACCAGATTTAACACTGTATCACTTAACAATTTTCGCCGCAGTTCCGGCGTGACATTCACAAAAGATTGATCCCACTTCAATCTCGCATTTCTTTCTTTTACAATGTATTATTTATGTGGTTGATATGCTTTCTTTTGCTTCTCTTAAAATCATTCTATTGATCTTGTTAACTGCCTAAAAGCCAACCAATTCCACTCAATCTCTTCCTTCAAAACTACTCTAAGAAAATATAAAAAGACTGAAAGTATTCATTTACCTCGCTTTAAATCATACCGGACAGCTGTTTCTGAAACTTTTAAGTACATAGACACTACTTAGTTATACTTTATGAATATATCACATTTCAATTAGCAATCACGTTAAATAGCTTGTTTGAACGAAAGCATTAATAATTTGAGTTTGTAAAACATAAATCAATTATATTTCGCTGTTCCGGTCAAGCATTGAGTGAACTTATTGTAGTTAAACAAATAGTTTGCTCAGTTATACTGAACAAATCAAATTTTAGATATTGTATAACCATATGCATAAAAGAACAATATTTAAATTAAAAAATATAAAAGAACCAATTAAAATAATACAATGAATATTTATGAAGCTATTAAATAAAGTATTATAATAAATATATAACATATATATTGTAGGGGACTATTTAAAATGATTTTCGTGTATATTTTAAACACCAAAAATAAAAAAAGGTTATAAAATAAATTTAGTAAAAATTACAGCTTAAATGCATATATTCATTGTTACTTTTATGTATGGATAATCAGCATTTTATTATAATAAGAAATATTATTTGCAATCTAACTATTGAATTCTATTATTACTTGACATATACTTTTTTGACATATTTCTCTCTCAGAATTTATTTAATGCCATGAATTGATAAAACTTGTAATAGCTATTGTTTCCTCTATTTTCAGTGAAAATAATCTCATGCAATTAGCAAAATAGAGATGCTTTTCGTTAATTAAGATGACGTATAATTAATTCTGAGTTAAAAATAATTGTAATGTTACATTGAAATATTTCAATCTCAGACAGAATCGGTAATTTAAGACAATACATTTTGCATTGTTCCCTTTAATTTAAAGCTGATATTGACTAAGAAACTAACTGAAATTTATATTTAACTAAATATTCTTCGTGTAAGCTAAAATATGTAAGTTATAGTTGCTTTAACAGAAGATTAAACATATATTATTGCAATATGGTCTATGTATCATATTCTTACTATTTAAATGGAATATTAAAAAAATACATTACTCTTTTTGGTCATAGATTTAAACTAGTGAACATATTATGACATAATATGACATACATTTTTCAGGTCAGATTAATTCTGCAGTTTTTTAAAAATAAGTTTTTTGACAAATATAATAGTTCTTACAAAATTTTGATTTTGATTTTAATTTACAATTATTTAAATAAACTCAATAAATCAAATGCACAGTAATTTTTAAAAGTAATTTTATTTTTATTTAAAAAGAATTGCGTGAAGAAAAATAATAGAATTTACATGGTACATTTTTATTTGCCGAGTTCATTAACAACATACAATAATATAAGTCATAAACAATGTAAGATATAGAAAGAAGAAATTTAAAATGTATCACAAGTTTATAATGTTTTAATATTAATAGTAACAAAACTAAAGCTTTTCAAAATGAAGCATTGTTTCAAAAACGACTATTAAATACGTATACCAGACATGAAGTAATACACCTTAACACACATTGACAAAACATATTATTTTACAAAGATTTGAGTATCAGTAAATTGAATAGTAAAGTATAAATATAGATATATAATCTAATTTAAATATTTAAACAGACTCCGTGCAATGTATTTAAAATAAATACAACTTAAAAATTCCTTTGCAGAGAGAATCGCCTTAAGCCTTTTAAGCTTGTATATCTTATTTCAGATAGTGCTATTATACGCAGCTGTCCCTCTTTAAAACGTTTAAAACATACTTTCCTGTTTCCCGATCATCTCACCCCCTCCACCCACCCGCCTTCTCTCTTTACTTCGTAATAAAAAGCGTTTATATGTAAGATTCTCTAAATATAGTCTCTGTGGGATTTACACCAGATAATATGTTTTACTTTTTTTAACCTTATAAGTATATGTTGATTAGAACATTTTAGTTTGCTCGAGGTAAAAATATTTTCGTGTGAAGATAATTTAGTTTTGCAAGAAACTGTATATGTCAGATATAACATATATAATATGGTTTAAGTAAATTTGGTAACTATTACAAAATATTTAATTAGAACAAGTATTTTTAATGAAACTTAAATTGATAGCAAAACAAATTGTAACACAGAAATTAAACGTAACTACGTGTTATAATTTTTAATTTGAATGATAATCTGTAAAAGTAATAAGGGTGTTTTTATTCATGAATAAAAATCAAATTTTTTAATTAACAAATTTAAAGATTTATTATTCATAATCTAATCAAATTAAAATATACTGCACATCAGATTACATGCTGCATACTAATAAATTTAGATATAAATATTTAGATATAGATATTATTATTATTAGATATATACACATATATATATATAACATAGTAGGATTATTGGTGTTTCACGTATCCGGTATACTCGTATTTATAAAAGAAAATAAGAAGTTTATTTGATAATGCGTTGACAATGGTAATTTTTGGTTTAAGAAAGTATATCGAATCAAACAAGAGAAATAAAATTGAAACTTTTAATTATGTTGGGAGTAATGAGCAGAACTTTATTAAATATAGATTTTTGTGGCGAAAAGAAGAGAATTCTTGGATAGATAGTTGAATCTGTATGATTGACGTGCAGTGTATTTTATTGAAACTGTGACATTTCCTGCCATTTTTCCATGGAATAATTTCTTAGGAAAAATATCCTTCTATTTTAGAATCGTCAAAATAATAAGTAGGATGTTATACGATTTTGCGAATATCGCGTTTACTACAAAAGTATCAAGACATTTCAAGTCGATTATTTATATCTGAAATTGTTGAATATTATTTTCCTGATAGTTTTAATTATAATTAAAATTATTAATAATTAATTTTTTACTGCTCCATGTCAAAATTTCAATTAAAACTAATAAATCAATAATAATTATTGAAAATCAGAAGAGATTCACAAATGTTGAACTGCTTAAAAACATGTGATTCCTGTTTTCATTTAACATTTTATTAACGTCATTTATTAAATCTATAAATAAAGCAGACGCTAATAATATCACGAAATTACGTAATGAAATGAAATCTAAATGTGAATAACATTAATAATGTAATTGGCTGTAACACCAAATAATATTGATGGTAAATTTGGTAGATAGGATAAAATGAACAGTGCGTATAAATGTTTAATGTACCGCCGACTATTTAAACAAGAGTTAAAATATAAAAGGTCTGCATCATTCTGACCATATTTTCTTGTTAACTAATTATATTTTTTATCGCCAAAAATGGCAAAAAGCTGGTTAGCTACAGACAATTTTAAAAGATATAAATTCATTCAAAC